>OZ023215.1:16360199-16368572 GCA_963995525.1 Escarpia spicata | reverse complement strand
ATATATAAACATACATAACGCCCGTATAAATGTAAGCACGACAACGTCAGTGATTAATGGCCCGCCGTCGGCGATATACTGTTGGTGGCTGTGACGTCAGCAATGGGGACCGCCGGGAAGATCTGTACTACGGTTCCATGACGCGCATAGCAGATACACACCAATACAGACACTCTCACGTGCACGCACACGCACGGACAACGTACGCACGAACGCTCATACTTACACACAAGCACGCCCGCACAAACACCAACACACGCACACGCACGCGCGCACGACGCACACACACCCACACACACTCACACACATATATATAATGTGTGCGTGTGCGCGCGTGCGCGCGTGCGTGCGTGTGCGTGTGTTTGTGTTTGTGCGGGCGTGCTTGTGTGTATGTATGAGCGTTCGTGCGTATGTTGTCCATTCGTTGTGCGCGCATACGCACACACACACACACGCATATATATATATATCTATATTTATATGTGTGTGTGAGCGTGTGCGTGCGTGCGTGCGTGCGTGCGTGTGCGTGTGTTGGTGTTTGTGCGGGCGTGCTTGTGCGTACATATGAGTGTTCGTGCGTATGTTGTCCGTACGTGTGCGTGCACGTGAGAGTGTCTGTATTGGTGTGTATCTGCATGCGCGTCATGGGCCCGTAGTACAGATCTCCCCGGCGGTCCCAAGTGCCGACGTCACAGACACGAATAGTATATCGCCGACGGCGGCCATTAATAACTGACGTCCACGCTTGTTTACCGTCATCTAGACCCCTGGCGGTCACAAAGCGGACCACCATGGCGCAGTAGATCGCAACCGTGACGGGGCTAAGCCTCAATTGTGAGCAGGCTAGTCAGCCGAAACGAATTAAAAAAAAGTTCTTATATAGCGCAGTATCCAGTCCAGTCTGTGAAGCATCCAGCCACGCTGGCAATAATGCAAATAGACTGTCTGTCCACAACTTAATATCCACCACTGTCTATAACCAGGTACTCATTCTTACAGCTGAATGAGCTTGAGCAACGCAAATTGAATGAACTTGCCCAATGTTCGACACCACAGCACAGCATTCGAATCCGGGTTCTCTCAGTGGAGAGTCCGAAGCTCTTTCCACTGCACCACTGCGCTCCAATCTACTATATAAAAAACAATGTACCAGTCTGTCTGTGCGTCCGTACTTCCGTCTGTCCTGCCGTCTGTCTATGTTTGTGTGTCTGACTGTCTGTTGTTACATCATCACGGCCGCATCGTTAACCTGTATAGCGATCCGGTCGAAAGTTTGCCCGACATATATATATATATATATATATACTATTGGTGTCTGTATATATATATATATATATATATATATATATATATATGGTCGATTCCCAAGAAACGTTGACAAACAGGTTCCAGGGCTATAACTCATTTAATATACTAGTTGGAAGGCTGGAATGATGCTGTACGCATGCGTCTTCGAAACCTACTTTTGAATATGTACCATGGAATGTCTGAGTACTGTTCCCCACAAATGGGTAATTTCTGTTCTATTTTTGTGAAATATATGCCACCAGTACTTTAAAACGCATTGTATTATTCGAACAACATATGCAAGGTATACAATTAATGTTTGGCTATGAAGGTCGATGTCTCAGGCATTACTGATCAAAAAATTGAAACTTCAGGTCAAAACCCAGATTTTTCCTTATTATTTTCATGTTGGGGAACTTTTCTGAAACCGTCCATCTGCAGTCATTCATATAGGAAAATGCAGTACAACAGTTCATTAAATAACACCGATTTCACACTCAACTTGATGCCACAGTTGGAACCATAGGTCCTGTACTGTTTTAAACCAAAAATTTTGGCTAATAAATTGTGTTGAGTGACGAAACCGATTTGGGGAAGTTTTTCATGAAACCATACGTCGCAAGTTTGAATACGCATTGTAAGTAGATATTTGTAAATTAGTAAGACATATTAATTGGTCATAAATAACTCATAACAAGGTAACTATATGACAACATTGTAATTTGTAGATACATTTCCCTTCGATTTATGTTGCTATTACTTGTCTTTGCAACCGTGCGTCTCCCGAAACCGTACGTCGGCTCTAACTGCCAATTGGTTCATCGGCCCAGTCATCCTATTTATCGTTATTTTCGGGAATTAGATGTTGAACACAAGGGCAGAGTCTTCAAGAATGTGAAACTGACCCAAGTTGTACAAAGTACAAGAGACTTCACAGACCAACTCATATCCGGCATGACCGAGTTCCGTGAGCACTGTCACCGGGTGACCATCCAATATCACCAGATCCGCATTTTGAAGCAGTCCATGGCGGAAAAGACGGAGGCAACGGTCCAGATGGACTATGCTGAAAACTGGGTGTGCAGATACCAGGACGAAATAACGGCAATGTACTATGTCAAGTCCCAGGTGGCCATTCACCCAATGGTGGTACACTTCAAGCAGGACGGCGAGCTTTGTACCAAGAGCTACGTGTAGATTACAAGTGTCACTGGTCTCACTGTTGAAGGAAGTCAATGAAATCCTTCTGGAACTGTCGACTCTGCACTTCATCACAGACTCACCAACTTCGCCGTTCCGGAACCGCACAATATGTGCCCTAGTAGCAAAATGTTCATCACTGTTCGGTCTTAGAGCTTCATGGACCTGGCTTGAGGCTGGCCACAGGAAAGGCCCCTGTGACGGAATGGGTAGTGGCATGAAAAGGAAGACTGACAACCTGATGAAGGCTGGAAGAGTAATCACCACGAGCTAAGAGTTCTGCCACGCAAATTCGTGCTAGTCACACAGGACTGCAAGGATGAGATCGAAACATGGAATGTTCCAGAAGTCCGTGGCATAATGTCTGCCCGTGCTGTTGGGGTCCCGGGCCCAGTCGTGAAAATCTGCAGTACTTCCTGCTTCAAAGATTGCTGCTACATGAAGGGCGGAGTATTCAATCCAACATGTTCTGTTTGGGAGAGCACGTAACTGGCGCTGGAGAGGGGGAGGAGGAGATGGATGACATATAGGTGGTAGTGGAAAGGGTAGAGAGGCAGGTGGAGGAGAGGGGTGACAGACAAGTTGTGGTGGAGAGGGTCGAGAGATAGGTGGTGAGGGAAAGGGGAGACACAAGTGTTGGTGGAAAGGGTAGAGAGACAGGTGGTGAAGGAGAGGGACAACAGAGAGGTGGTTCAAGAGAAGGATGAGAGAGCGGTGGTGCTTTTGGAACATTCAGTTCAAGTTTCATTAATTGTTCTTAAAATTATCTTTCGACAAATTACAAAAGTGGCCGGTTAGACTTTAAATAAATAACGTTATGACAACATTGTATTCATGTTCTATTGTTCAGTATATTAATAAAATGTTAAGAATTATTGAGAAACACATATATGGAACACTCACAGGAATGGCTTTACACTCGGGTATGTACGTAGACAAAGTTTAAGTAGAAATTGGTCAAATAAGAAAAAATACTATATTCTACTGAAACCGTACATAAGCATGAAACTGTACGTCTCCGTAATATATGAAGTAACATCAGTGCACGGTATCTGTAACGTTTGTACAACCAAAATAAATACTTATATCACGACCTTTGACAAGTTAATACACAATACACATTATAAGAGGAGGTACATGAAACCGTACGTCTCCAGCGTTTTCTTAATTAGAATAATAAGAATAGGACAGAATCACCTACATATCACTAACATAATCAATTTAGACTGTCGGATATATACCAAAACGTTCTTACATCAAGTTGGAGTTGTCCAATGGTATCGCCAGTAATTTACTCCATTGTACTGAAAAGTATATTACATGAAACCGTACACCTGCAAATTCTAAACTGTCTACAAATTGATAGTTATAAATCAGTGTCAATAAGGTATATCCTGTTGAAAAGCTCAATGTGTATATCTTGCCATGAATGTATTTTAAAGAAAAAACATGCATTCCCTTTAGTGGTAATATGTAACAGAAAGTCACCTTTATAAAACATCAAGTCTGAGAGAGCGCAAAATACTTCAAAGCTCCCCCTTAAAATGAAAAAAGAAGTCCGAACAATATTTCTGACTTAATTTCAACCACAAATGTGTTTTACATACATTTAAAATGAAATTTCACAGGTAAACGTGAGATAAAATAGTTGTAGCAGTTTCCAAGTAGAGGGACTTGTGTGCAGACGTATGGTTTCAGAACTTAAACACTTGCTATTTCTATTAGCTGTCAAATGCTCAATTTCAGGATTTAACTTGCCCAATCTTATTCTCCGATTACCTCAGTATGTTATTTTCGTACTACAGAAAACATATGCATATGTTTATTTTTGCCCCCTCCCCCCCAGGAACACCATTTGTCAACGTTTCGTGGGAATCGACCATATATATATATAATGCATATATATATATGTTTGTGTGTATGTATGAGCGTTCGTGCGTATGTTTGTGCGTATGGTGTCCGTGCGTGTGCGCGCACGTGAGATTGTCTGCACTGGTGTGTATCTGCACGCGCGTTCCACCGTGTCGCGACAGCGGCAGCCATAACTGTCGCCCTTGTATAAACTCTGATAACGGCGCGTGGATTTCACGGAATCCTACGGAAAGCTAATTGTCTCGCGTTAAGGAAAAAACAAGTTAGAATTACTTCCGTTTAAACCTACACATTGATAGCATAGTTGGCCAAACGTGCGACACAACAACAGCTGTTTTTAAGACGAGGATGTAAAAGTGTAAGAATGTGCCGCAGGGCAGACCAGGACGAGGATTAGTTGGTCCTTTTAAGTGGATGTTCCTAACAATCAGGAATTCTTACAGCGAGAGACCATTGTAATAATAATAAAATAATACGAACACGAACAATAATAAAATTAAGTAATTATTAATTAATAAAAAATATATAATTATGTTTGATTGATTGTTGTATGGATGATGACTATTTGTGGGGGGAAATCGAGAAAAAACTAGTGTGTTAACGTCTTACATTTTTCATAGTTAATCATGTTAAGAATAATTGATTGCATGTTTGTAATATAATTGCTTCTGCAATTGACATGTTGTCGTCAGATCTACGACTATGCACGCACGCACGCACGCACGCACGCACGCACGCACGCACGCACGCACGCACGCACGCACGCACGCACGCACGCACGCACGCACGCACGCGTGCACGCACACATTGGTACTTATTGGTACTTATTGTTTAGGAGTTAGCTTACCCTAAAGCTCCTGACCTAATAGGGACAATTATAGGTGCATCTGATTCAGCGAACTTCCTGCTAACAGCTGCCTAAGGAACATACACCTTCGCTTTGAACGAACAACTTAACCAAGGAACAGGCGTCCTCCCTTTAACGAACGACTTACCTAAGGAACAGGCAGCCTCCCTTTAACGAACGACTTACCTAAGGAACAAACAGCCTCGCTTTGAACGAACGACTTAACTAAGGAACAGGCGGCCTCCCTTTAACGAACGACTTACCTAAGGAACAGTCGGCCTCCCCTTAACAAACGACTGGACCGGAAACAACATATGCTCATGGAATGTTAGCGTCATCGAAATGTATATACGGTCGTTTTACGTACACACACACACACGCACGCACGCACGCACGCACGCACACACACACACACACACACACACACACACACACACACACACACACACACGCACGCACACATCATTCATGCCAACGTCCTGGCGATGTTAACGTTTGTCAGCGGTCGATGTATGGCGTTGAAGTACACACGCATGCACGCACGCACACGTACACACACATGCACGCTGATTGATGTTATATATAACCATTGGCCTATGATATACCAACTAGTGACACAGTACAAAAACACAAACGTAGTTATTAATTTTGGACTTGACTTACAACGTGTTTTTCGCTGCTGCGTAGCCTCTCTCCAGCGTTTGCCACTTTGGTTTTGCGTTCACTTCACATGGAAATTTTTAGCATGCCACTCTGTGACTGCATAAATTAAATAGTAAGCGGAAACGAGTTTAAGATGAAAAGTATGTGCTGCGTCTGGTTTGTTGCTCCATGAAGGCGTTGAAACCGGAGTGGCTCATCCGCCAATATTTGGGGGAGACAGAAAATGGGATGTGACCACCCCACTCCAATATTTGGAGAAGGGGTGCATATTGGGAGGCGATTGGAGGGTTTTGGTGAACTTCGTGGGGGTGCAAATGGAGGTTTTTAGTGAGTTAATGAGCCTCAAGGCGAGTGTAAGTGTTTTCGGAGAGTCTGAATGTGGGCATCTTGGGAGAGCGTCAAGGAAGGGGGTGCAACTGGAGGTTTTTGGTGAGCCTCTGCCCCCGCCCCCGGAATATTCACCGTGTTCCGGCGACAATGATGGTTGTAAATTAACGTAAATGAAATGCATTGTCCCAGGTATGCCCGTGTGAACACAGCATTAGTTAAGCAGGCGGAACGTTATGTCTTTCATCACAGGGCGTGGTTGGTCTGGACAGGCTACAGCGACAGGATACGTCGAATTGTTCGCTACAAACGCCCACGACCTCGCGACAACGGACAGACGACCGGCCAACGAAAGACGGCAGGAAACATGACGACCGACGCCTGCTGTCTTTGTCCCGCGAACAATGGCCGCGAGTGACTCGCAGATCGGTGAGAATAATAGCGAATAATAACAAATGTGGGGCCTACTGACGAACAATTAGTTCGCTTACTTGGAATGTGAGAATGGAAACTAAAAAGAATATGCACGGGCACGTGGTATTGTAATTCGCGTCTATCGTGTGTGAGGACGGTTTTATAAATAATAATTGGAATTCTGAAATATAGCCATTGTCAATAATTGTTCAGGTGAACGGAAGTTAGTCTGTCCTTTCATCAGTTATTACTTCTTATTTATATCTTGTTCTCAGAACTAGAATATACGTGTTGAAGATATTCTACCCAACAAATTGCATTTAGTAAATCCCCAACAGTGTTCGCAATTTGAAAGTTGCGTCCGTGAAATGTTCAAATTGTAAAAACAATATTCACATACGCCCGCTGTCGCCATTGTCACTTATTGCAGAGGCATGTGCCCGAAGATGACCTTTGTAATTCCTGGTTCCCACTACCTAAGTCACAAGTCACAGCTGGTTCAACGAACGTCCTATCAATACTTATAATGGTTAGTAAACACTGGCTGATTCCGGAAAACGGAACAGACAACCTTCCTTTAAGAGGCGAACACACGTTACCCGTCGACGTCATCCTTTGTTACGAACTGGCCTTGTTTATTACTTATTTTTAATAATTATAATGTTCTTAATATAAGAATAAACATGTTGAAGTTACATTGACTGCGAAATTGTGGTTAATAAACTTGAAACAGCGTTTTGCAACTTGAATGTTTCGCCCACGTAACCTTAAAATTGTACTCAAACATCCAAATTTTAAACACAGCACTCGCGGAAGCAGGCGGGACAAATCGCAAGTTTCAGGAATTGATGTTCGGTGTGTTCGCCTGGATTCCGGAATCAAGACCGCAAGTGGGACGAAGTACAGCTTATGCTGCGAACTACTTGCAAAACTATTACCACCTCTGGCTTGATAGGATGATTCCGGATACCGGAACAGATATAGGGCCGCCTTAACTTAGAGCATCGCATTGGGATCATACGTGGGCGGCGTATATCACATAATTTGCACATGACGTATACAAAGAGAATAACGGGTATGGATGGTGTGTGTGTGTGTGTGTGTGTGTGTGTGTGCGTGCGTGCGTGCGTGCGTGCGTGTGACTGTGTGTGTGATTGTACGTGTGCGTGTACGTACGTGCGTGAGTGCATCCATCCGTCCGTGCGTGTGTGCGTGCGTGCGTGCGTGCGTGCGTGCGTGCGTGCGTGAGTGCGTCCATCCATCCGTGCGTGCGTGAGTGTGTGCTTGCGTGTTTGTGAGCGCGTGTGGATGGCCGAAGCGGACAGGCGTGTTAGCCGCTTTAAAAATTACACGTCACGTCGTTCCAACAAAACACCTACGTAATTACGTCACAAGGCGTATTAGTGACGTAATTTCAAATTTCGCAGCGTGTTACTTCCGAGACGCGATCGATATGGTGTGGTGGCAATGTAAGGAAGTAAACAATGCGTTCACTTACGGCTGTTTTGTATTTGGTCAAATAGACCAATCGTGGAACAAAGAGCTACAGCTACGGTCGGAAATAATAAACTCGGACATATCTAAACAAATATTACACTAGTCAGGCTCAGAGGAAAATACGCGAGTTTAGCTAGAACATGTCTTGCCACGTCGTGTTATCCAAGTCAAAGCCACACAGGCAGGCGATATACAATTTTAGCACACGTGCACACTTCGTGCACGAAGTAATTCATTTCAGACTACGCCGACAGTGTATCGTAAAA
>OZ023215.1:16325199-16357699 GCA_963995525.1 Escarpia spicata | reverse complement strand
TGTGTGCGTGAGTGTGCGTGAGTGTGTGTGTGTGTGTGTGTGTGTGTGTGTGTGTGTGTGTGTGTGTGTGTGTGTGTGTGTGTGTGTGTGTGTGTTGTGCGTGTGCGCCTACGTACGCTTGCGCGTGCGTGTGTGCGGGTGTGTGTGTGCACGATTTAAACATTAGCATTCAAAGCTGAAGTTTTCGAAATCAGATTTAATAAGAAACCTTGTGTCATCTGCCTACACTTGTGTTGTTATTGTTAATATACCTACTGTCAGTGGACCGTACAGGGATAGCGCAATCGTATGTCAACAAAACGATGGTTGTTATCCTATTACAGGCGTAATGCCGGAAAACTAATAAAGTGTTTACTCACCATTCTAGTCATATATCATCATTATGATATATAAATACCATTCTAGTCATATATCATCATTATGATATATAAATACCATTCTAGTGATATATCATCATTATAATATATAAATACCATTCTAGTGATATATCATCATTATGATATATAAATCGGACGATGTTTAATAAAGCTGAGAACGTTCATTATTTAAATACAAATTTCCAGTGAATCAACATACCCGGTCACTATATCTCACATTCTTCAACTTCACATCAACTTTTTTTGACATAATATTCTATTTTAAAACACAACAGAAGACAAATTATATCCGAGTGTCGTGCGTGTATTATGGCCGGACCTGGCGATCGATTATATTACAAAAGTATAATTTATCGAATAGCATATCAAATGCCAAAGTGACATGTATGATCAAATAAGTAAATATTGTTCAGGTTGTGCACGCTTTCTTATAAACAGTTAATAATGTAGTTTAACTCAGGATACACCTATAAATGTAACAAGAAACTGCAGAGATGTCAACTCGTTGTTCGAACGAATAATCTACCAAAGGATGTCATGTACGTCCAATATATAGGGAATGGATAGTACGCAACGCAAGAACCTGAATATTATATATATTACTCCATTGCTATCAGTGCTTGGCTAACTATTCCATATTCACAGAATTATGTGTATACGAACTGTAAAAAACTTCCCTCCCTCCCTATTAAATGTAGTTCTTCTGAACGTCTCCAAGGAGTGGAATAACCTTAAAGACTTTCGCCTCTTGACAAGCAGACTTCGTCAATATGTATGGTATCCCTGACGGATGACGTCATCGTACACATGTGATAGCTCATAGTTTCGATCGTCTCCGCTGATTTGTGTTTTTGTATCCATTTTGAATTCGTTTAGATTTGGTCTCCCAATCTAATATTTTCACTCCCTCCTATCTACCTAGCTTAATTCGTTGCAACATGCTAATAATTCAAATTTATGGGTAGTAAAGAAATACATTTAATAAAAATGAAATATAGGTATATCTTGAAGAATGTTCTGTAATAAAATTCTCTCCCATTATTCTGGAAAATAATAGGCGAAACGAGGGCCCATATTTGCCTTACACATCCTCGAAAAGTGTATTGATAAACATCGGTCTAACAGTCTAACTGCGGCAGATACAAATTGTGCGTGGACGTGGTTATCGTAGTCAACGATGTCGTGGTCAACACTGCCCTCTGGCGGACTAGACAGAACAACTGACACATAATGGAGACAGGGAAGGAACAACTGGGATAGTACAGAAGAACAGGCAGTTAGTGTGGAAGTTAAAGTAGACAAGAGTTGAACAGATTACTCTCTCAGGAATGTTGCCAGTAATGGGAGGAAGAAACTACAAGAGGATGGCGATCAATGCACTAGTTGAGCAGATGTGTGAAGAAGAGGGGGTGAGATTCATAGATTTATGGGGATACTTTGTTGGGAGGGAAGATATGTACATGAGAGATGGCCTCCATCTTAGTGGAAAGGGGGCAGCAGTTTTCTCAGAGAACCTGCTGCGATCTGTTGTCAGTGGGACAGGTTGCATCTATTTAAGATATTCCAGCATTCTGTTGCTGTCTTATTCTTCAGTGTGTTATTCCAGTCTATCTTTACTAAATATTTCCTCGTGTCCTTATATCTTCCTTTGTGGAAATTTCTCCTGTACTGCTTTTTACTATTACTTTCTGATTATACTTTGATGATAAAATGTATCTGGTTGTGATCACTACTCCCCACCCAGTGGCTCACATATCTTGACATTATCAAATATATCATTCTGTGAGGACAAAACTATGTCTAATTTATTCTCACCCGTGGATGGTTCTAGCACATGTTGAGAAAGGAAACTATATTGTACTAGAACTAAAAGCTTGTGGTCCTCAATCCCCGTACTCTGTAGAGATTTCCATTGTTAAAATCACCCATAATAATATAGTCCCGTTTGTTCACTTCCCTTATAGCTTTTTCTACTTTTTCATTTTCTTCTATGCTTATATTTGGACTTCGATAAACTAACCCAACCGTTAACATTGATTTTCTTGTAACTATGTTACACTAAACAGCTTCCGAAAGTTCAGGATAAGGTCGGTCCGCTAGAAGACAGTGCTGGAAATGTAATAGCAGAGGTATTCTTAATGGCAGAAGACCTGAATGAGTATTTTAGTTCGGTGTTTACCAGGGAAGATATTAGTTCATTGCCAGCACCAGAGGCTAAGTTCAAGGGGGCAGAATCAGACTATTTAATACAGTTAATTGTAACCCCGGAACTTGTAGCTAAGAAAATAAAGGCTATGAATGATAATAAATCACCTGGAGTGGATGGGATTCCGCCCAAACTACTATTGGAAATTGTAGAACAAATTGGCATACCGCTTGCAACAGTTTTAAATTCGTCATTAGAAGAGGGAGTGGTTCCTTTAGAATGGAAGGATGCAAACAGTATACCGTTATTTAAAAAAAGGTTCGAGAAAACGTCAGAGAATTATAGACCAGTGAGTTTAACATAGATGATTCGCAAATTATTAGAAAGACTAATTAAAGATCACATGGCGGATTTTTTCTTGTTAAACATAACTTGATAAACCCATCTCAACACGCGTTTCTAAAAGCGAGGTCATGCTTAACAAATATGTTATGTTTTTGGAAGATATCACTAAGTGGGTAGACGAGGGATCACCAGTAGATATATATCATCTATTTAGATTTTCAAAAAGCTTTCGACAAAGTGCCACATCAAAGATTACTGCTTAAACTAAAGGCTCATGGCATAGGAAATGGTTTAATTAACCGGTTAGAAAAATGGCTGATTGACAGAAGACAATGGGTAGTTGTTGACGGGGAGGCTTCAAACTGGAAATCAGTTTTGAGTGGGGTACCACAGGGATCAGTACTGGGACCTATATTAGTCTTAATATATATCAACGATTTGGACGATGATATAACAAGCAAGGTGTTGAAATTTGCAGATGATACAAAAGTGTTTAGAAGGATTAAGTGATGGAGATAGACAGCATTTACAAGATGATCTTGACAGGTTTATCTAATGGTCTGAAAAATGGCAAATGTTGTTCAATTTTGAGAAATGTAAATGCCCCCACACAGGATATGGGAACGAAGATGTAGAATATAGAATGGGGGCACTGTACTAAGTACTACTGTAAAAGAAAAGGACTTAGGGTTAACAATTAGTGCTGATATGAAGTTTTAAGAGCAGTGCGAAATTGCAGCTTCAAATGGAAATCAAATCTTTGGATTAATTAGGCGAAATATAGCGCATAAGGAAAACTACCTAATAATACCGCTGTACAAAACATTAATGAGGCCTCATTTAGAATATTGTATACAAGCGTGGAGGCCACATCGCAGGAAGGACATAGATATGTTAGAAAGAGTACAGAGGAGAGCGACTAAAATGATACAAAAACTGGGGGATCTTAATTATGAAATACGCCTAAAATAATGTGGTTTGACAACACTAGAGACCAGGAGATTGAGATGAGATCAGATAGAAGTGTTTAAAATATTGTATGTTTATGAAAATATTGATAGAAATATTTTGTTCTCAGTTAAGAAAGATAGAAGGACTAGAGGACATGAAGTTACATCAGTAAAGGAGCAGTGTAGGTTAAATATAAGAAACGAATAACTATCAACGGCTCATATTGAAGAAAAAAATGGAGATAATACAAAATAACAATGTAAATCTGCCTAACTGCGTGAGAGCAACCAGACTGTGGATCTACCAGAAGGTACAAACGCGCTGGGTTATTTGGCGTTGGTTCCTCGACTGGTTCAATCTATTATGAATCCGGTTCTATGATGACCAAATACGTAGTCTCGTCTAAATAATATACCCACAGTCAGTTTAATGAAAATGTACTTAGGCCTACTTTTTATTTTTAAATGATCGAAAGAATTGGCTTCGATGGTTAAATCTCATAATTTGCAGCAGTCAGTTGCCGGACCGACAATTAGTATTCAAACCACTGACATTTCCGTCCATGTTGAGCAACAAGTTTCGACAACGTTAACACAAAAACACGTGCATAATCGCATGTATCGCGCATTTACGTGATGAATCCAATTTTGAGAATCACTTGAATAAATGCTTGATCCAACATTACATAAGTTAATAATTTGTTTTGTGATTACACAACAACAACAATAGGAGGGTGCGTAAACGAGCTATCATGCTGTTCTGGAGTGACAGCCTCTACACGTTGTTTTTACTGAAAATGTTTTGGGATGAGCACAAAAAACTAAAATGATGATGCATCGTTACGATAACACACGAAACACATTTTATCTACGTATTGTTCACCGAACATTTATAATGAGTACATTCAGTACATGTTTAAATGGCGTAGAACAGTATGTTATGTAACCTAATGTTTGATGTTATTTGCCAGATACCGAGTACGCGTGTAGGCCTACGTGATGTCCATACGTCTATCTATAGACTGGCTTTATCCGAAATGTTTACACGTCGTTTCGACGCATTATTTAAAATGTTTACATTCCACAAAGCACTTGAAATGCATCCTTACTGATAACACAGAATCAAAGCTTTTACGAAAATTAAGTAGCTTTTGGTCCTGGGTCGATAACCCGATAGCAACGACGCGGCCACATTAACGAATCCACACTTTAATTACTTGATATTAGCTTATCTGATACTACGGATGAGAGTCTCTTGGCGCTACCCGGGAAACTGACCGGGTCGCGCACATCAAATGTACCCAACCTCCTGAGGGGACGACCTATCCACCGTTATCAACCCCTTGTGCATCCAGGCCTCGCTAACACGCGCTGCACGCAAACACAGATGCGCCGACCGCGACTTCCGACAAGTAAACATTTATGTAACTCGCCGCACTTAAATCGTCGAGGTAGGGAAGAACGCTGGGCCAGGGGATCCCCGGTCAACAGGGCAGCTGCGAGAGACGGAAAAGGCTCTTAAAGTGATGTCGTAATCGAAGGAACGACGATAAAAGTTTACGACGGAAGCTTGGAGGATGAACGAGGTCGCTGCGGGGTTTCGTTCCCCTTCTCCCAAAACAAGTTGAGCGGGAGAAGTGTCGATAGCTTGCAACAGGATCCCAAGCTAGGATTCGTATATATATATATATATATATATATATATATATATATATATATATATATATATATGTATATATATATATGTATATATATATATACATATATATATATATATATATATATATAGTATAAGCTTACACAGATACTCGTACGTGCGTACGTTATCGACAGCTGTGCTCCGAGATTACACAACGCCGTTACTGGGCCAGATACTTCTGCTGGCTAATTTGATTAACAATTTATTTATTGCTTCTTTGGCGCCATCATCGGATTCTGCGTTGGGCTCAGGGTTGGAATCACGAGTTTCGTGTTTGAATAACGCGTACGATCCAGTATTTGTGTCGTATTAAAATATCCGGACTATGGATTATTTTCTTACCCAACATGACTTGACGCATGTTGACATTAGCTATAATTTTCCGCAGCGTGTGGTACTAGTAAAACTAGGAATTATTGTCAACATTTATTTGGAGAAAAAACGATACGAACATAAGAACATTATTGTAAGAACTATCCGCCACATTTAGACTTAGTAGAGGATAACAGTTATTTTGTCTGACACAACAATGCCAGTAGACATCATGAGCAAAGACGTCACCTCACATGTTGAGAAACCGGTTTTTTATAGAAATAATAGATGGAATGAATACGACAGAATGTAATTTTTTAACGGGTGTTAATTGTACAGAAAACATCACGTACAAGACATGAGTCGCCACGTCTGCAGGAAACTTTAAATATTTATAGGGTGGAGCGCGGTGGCTTAGTCTTTAGAACCTCATACTGTCTATACGAAGAACTCGGATTTGAGTCGTCTATTTGCCCTTTTCGACGGTTGGGCTATTTTGTCCTCTCCACACTGCTTCGTTCATTCAAATGTGAAAATTAATACATTGACTAGATGACTACCTGTGAAGAAGAGTCTTTGGGTTCTCGTTGATGCGTGTCTGAATGCTTCCTGGATATGTTGTTTCAATGAACAGTTTGCCAGGGAGTAAAGTGTAAAGCACTTTGAACAGTCCTAAGGACTGGATACCACGCTATATAAAAAAATTACCTTTTTAGTTTACGTGCTCTATATAAGAAGTTACCTTTACTTGTACTTCCGTCTGTCGCTCGTATCATGTAGCGAATGCAACCAACCCCGCCAGAGGGCGTGTATAACCACTGTACTTTTTGTCATAAATCACTAGTCTATGTCAAATTGTCGGTTTCTCTAATCTACCGCATTGCCCCTCGTTAAAAAACATAATTCGACGTTGGTCTGGTGTGACAAAATGATTTAGTGT
Source organism: Escarpia spicata (assembly GCA_963995525.1). NCBI lineage: Eukaryota > Metazoa > Annelida > Polychaeta > Sabellida > Siboglinidae > Escarpia > Escarpia spicata. The sequence goes on along the minus strand of OZ023215.1, from coordinate 16,350,930 downwards.
ATCTTCGCTCGAGGCACAACCAATAAAGTCCACAACTCGCGGTCGTAACCTAAAATAAAGATGGCGCCATATTTTGCATCTCCCCGGAATGTTTTCTTATCTCAGTTATTAATAATATCACCGCTTGGCTGCATCCGCGTTATACATGCTCAGATAGTTTAAAGTCGTGAAAATATGGATTTGGTGTGGTACATATTGGTTGAAAGGTAGGACATTGCCAACAAATTTGCGGTAATTTATTGTCTTGTTAAAAAGTGTTGAACTCATGACCCACCCGTTAATGCTGTTATGTAGATATCAGATTTAAATTGAGGTATTCCTGTCGCCGCTCTCCAATTACAAGATAAGGAGGCGCCAAACGGTTGTATGTGCACCCTGCACGTGTTTGGTAACCGGTGTAGTTATCCTGATAATATTATGGTTGATTAGAAACATATAAATAATTATTTATTTGTTTTTTATTTTGTTTTGTGTCGAACATAATATATTGTTGGCTTACGCCGGTGACATAATATGATTACATAATTATAACGATTGTGTGGTTTAAGCAAAACATACAATTCAAAACGTTAACGTGCATACCTCATAATAATTATCATCTTGTCTCAAACTTCAGTATACGATACAAAATATATTTATTAAACCAAGCTAATAAATATATTTATTCGCTTTCCAAGTAGTTAAGGAATATAGGCCTAATGTAGACAAAATTGACGTAAATGTTCGCATTGCTACCGATACGAATAGGAGGAGAGCTTTTTGGGTGGTGACAGTTTTCTTTAAAAACGGATATACACTTTTCGTCACGACGATATTGAATTCGACCAGTCCATGATGATATTTTGTCCCGATATGTACATGGCATTAGTTTTTTCTCAGCGAATCCTTCATTATATATATATTATATATATTATACATATATATAATTATATATATATATATATATATATATTATACACACACACAAATATATATATATATATACATAGATGTATAGGTCCTACATATATATTATACGATATGATATGATGTGATATTATGTAATGTTACGTTATATTACACTGTGTATATATAATTATATATATATATATATTATAAACATATATATATATATATATATATATATAATTATATATATATATATTTACAGCTGTATGTATATATATATATATATGTATATATATATATATAAATATATATGTATATATAAATAATAGTCTTGTCTGTTTCGAAGCGTCAGAGCATTACATGTTGGAACTGCTATCGATTGTGTGAATTTACAAAACAAAGAATAATGTGCTTGTTGTCTTATTGTTGCACAATGTTACAAAGAAACGCTTTAGGATTCCATATGCACGGCATGGGGATGCGTTATGCAGAATGCGTTTTATGTTATGCTATATGCCCAATGCAATTCGTTTTATTTCTCTTTCCTGTCAGGCCTTTGCAGAAAACATTGCAATTAATTGGTCCATGCAGCAACGATTGTTGGCAAAACAAGAGGAGACGACAGCAATTATTGCCACAGCATATAACTTGTTGCGGATGCAAAACAAAAAAGAATGTACATAGTACATACAATACTCCCCTACAAAAGCGTCAACATAGAATACACATGCAATCATCTTGTTAAAAAAGGGACGGGGAGAAGTTCCAACAGTAGGCCTATTTCAGTTTCATTATCTTCGATGTGATGTCACTTTAGGGATTTTTCTATCCGATTTGTTTGCGGATGCAGTTCGAATCGCCACACGGAGTGGTACGATTTATATATATATATATATATATATATATATATATATATATATATATATATGTATATATATATATATATATATTCACTATATCTGTACGAATGCCGATGCGTTTTTTATGCCACTGCGGATGCGGAAAATCGTACCACTCCGTGTAGCGATTCGAATTGCAATAGGATCCAAAGCTAGGATTCGTATATATATATATATATATATATATATATATATATATATATATATATGTATATATATATACGTATATATATATATATATATATATATATATATATATATATATATATGTATATATATATATATATGTATATATATATATGTATATATATATATGTATATATATGTATGTATATATATGTATATATATATATACATATGTTATTATATATATAGTATAAGCTTACACAGATACTCGTACGTATATATATACATGACTTAATAAACAATAAATATTTGAGTATTAATTAATTTATGTATTACAGACTGTACTACTATACATATAAAATATTTGAATGTTGCCACAAACTAATGTATCAATTAAGTAGTCGTTCACAAATGTTGACATGTTCTGATTCGTACAGAACATACAATTGAAATACTAATTGTGAAAGTTTCCCAAGTGACCGTATAACCGTAATTGTAAATAAATATCTGTAAAGTTAAAATAATGTTTGCTATTATAATATATTCTTTGCAGGTATCGTATCATAACACTATTACACAAGCACGCACGCACACACGTACGCGCACACACCACACACACAAGCGTGCTTGCGCGTGTGTACGTATACATATATACAATGTAACCTTGTTAATCCGGATAATTTGATCCCAATGTACAAGTGTGGATTAACGAATTATCCGAATAAACAAATCCTACATACAACAACCACTGACTGACCAGAACGTGTTGGTAATTCGGGGTTCCCACCAAACAAATTACTAACAAATTGTCGGTACCACTTATGCATACATTACTCATACATGCACATGCACAATACATCACGGGGCGAGAGAAACATGTCACACGGCCACCGATTTCCGTCTCAGATGACCAGGAAATGTCCGCCTGGTCATTATTACAACACAACCATTGCAGTCCACACCTAGACTCGCTGTTGGCCTGTCTTGCTCCAGGAAGCGCCTTACACGAAGTTACAACGAGTGGACGAGTAGGCGAGCCGAGCCCACTTCCGGTGTGTTCAACGTTCGTTCGTACGTGGGAACTTCCTTCGCTATTGCCATTTGTACGGCTATATGCCTAGTCCGCAGTGATGCGTAAAACAAGGACAGAATGCACAAGTAGAAGACTATCGTGACTGGAAATTGATTTATCTGTATTCATTTTGTATATTTTATGGTAGCTGTTATTTCTATGAAAATGTTCAGTTTTCCATTTTAATTCAATTTTTAAATAAAACTTATGGGTTGTTAATTTGTTTAACGTTCATGTTCTTGATCAAAGTAACATATATACGGCTTACCTTTCAAGTATGATGCGTCACACCGATTATACTCTCGCACTACAAAACTGGAATTTAAGCAGGTCTGTTGTCACAATGTTATGGACTATTTCAGGTGGAATCTGCTGTCATTGACGACTTTCGCCTATCACACGAATACGAGAATGGTTAATCCTTTGGTTTTGGTGCGCCACTGAGCTCGGATTGTCTGAGGATATTGACGCGTTAGAAGTTACTTATTATTATTATTACTTTTATATAGTGTATGAAATATCGTTAGATCTGGTATCTAGCGAAAGTATGAGTAGTCTTATGAATATACATTTTCATTCGGTGAGACCGAACCACCTTTGCCTTTTTCCCCGACTTTTGATCGTATCGGATAAAAACAATAACATAGTTTTGTCCGACGATTTCACCAAAAGTAAAATTACTAAATTTGTACAAACGAGCTGGCATGTCACAGGCCTGATAAATATGTTAAATATTTCCCCGCAACATGTGCTCGAAACGAGCCGAACAAAAAGAACGTGTATGAACAATATTTACTTATTTCAATTGCTATCATACTTGCTACATATATCTATATGTCACTTTGGCACTTGGCGGTGATATCAAAATTACCGATCGCCAGGTCAGGACAACGGAACAAAAAACCGTATGACACACGGATATAATGTTTCGTCTTTAGCGCTGTTTTATCTTAAAATTGCATATTATGTGAAAAGCGTTTATATGTGGTTTGGGGAGAGTGATATTATTGTGTATGGGGCATTGATTCACTGGAAATTTGTATTTAAAATGTGGACGATCTCGGAATGAAAATTTATTTGTATTTATTTATGCATGTAGTTAGATAATATATCACACGTTATTTCTGCCATTTCAATAATTTTCTTCCTGCGGTTGCATAAGAAAAACTTTCATACCAACATTTACACAATTGAAGCTCAAAGGTTAACATCAGGACTGCTTAGCGGTCTGATTTACCGACTGTAGTACTAAAACTGATAACGCTTATATATCTGTGTGCGGCTGACATATCTTGGGCGGATACCTTTCTTGGGATGTTTTTTATTTGCCCGCTTTGCGCAGGAGTCTACAGGGCGCGCATCTGCGGATTAACGGACGGGTTAACGGGCTGGGGATTAACGGGCAGCGGGTGACATTTTTACGTCGGCGTGATGCGACCTCCGGTTACTGGAGAGACGATCCTCGCCCTGGGTGGCTGAGATATGCGGCAATAAACTACGACGTTTTTACCTCAGGTGCATATCGTAGCTATACCGGCCACGTGCTTGTCGGCGGCGTACTATATTGTACCGGATTCACCAAATGTTCAGTCGGGTTCTGGGTTAGAGATAAAGTACACGGGGTTAAAAAAGAAGTATGTGTGCTACGCATAATAGGCCCCCATCTTCAAGAAATTACGGCTGGCTAAACGCGGCCATTGGAACAGAAGACCTGGTAGGTCTAGTTTAACAGTTTGTTGCGTAGGTGAATTATGCAGGAAAATACCAGAAGAAGCTTAGGAGAGGCATCAAATATAGACACCAAGCATTGAATATATAGATGCGGAACTTGAAGTGTCAAGCTATTAGTAGCTAGCTTGCATTATACGATATAGTCTGCATGTATGTGACAACTGGTACACAGTTGACTGGCTAAAGTACTACTGTATTGTGTCACGGTTATAGTAAATTACATTTCAAGATAAACTCTCCCCATACAAAAAAGTAGTATAGAATCTATGTTCTACTCTGAACAACCAAAGCGGTCGCTCAAAACAAGTGTTCTCCCAGAACAGGTATATAATGAGGTTAACAGTAATAAATACTCCATCTGGCGAAAAACGGAGCGCTATTAGTGCAGTGTATAGCGATTTATCGATCAATCTCCCATTCTTTCTGTCTTTCTCGTACTTTATACGATATTCCGTGTGAAGTGAATTTACTGTAATGTATCGTTTGATGATTAATCGAAGTTCTGCTGCTGGCGTAGTCTGGTCGCTCATGGTAGGCACAACTAGTGATCCCGTGAGCGGTGTACGCGGTCGTTGGTTGCGCTTGGCATGTGGCCACTCTTGGCAAGATACCTACCTAGCTCTAGGGTCGAGAGCGTAATCATAGGAACCAATCAGATGTCGGGAATGAATGGTTACTGTCTATCTCATATTCATTAGAGTTAAGGTTATCAATACACATAGTGGTGGTTAAGGTTATCAATACACATAGTGGTGGTTAAGGTTATCATTACACATAGTGATGGTTAAGGTTATCAATACGCATAGTTGTGGTTAAGGTTATCCATACATATAGTGGTGGTTAAGGTTATCAATACACATAGTGGTGATTAAGGTTATCAATACACATAGTGATGGTTAAGGTTATCAATACACATAGTGACGGTTAAGGTTATCAATACGCATAGTGATGGTTAGGGTTTATGTCAGTAGTAGAATAGCTAGGGTTAATTATGGTCAAGGATGTTTACGAAGTCGGGAACGAAATTCATATGGGCGGGGGGCTACCGGAGCTTCAGCACCACTGAAAAATGTTCGCCACCGCGCCGCCGCATATTTTCACATCTTCCTTCACCTTGTGGCTGTCTCGGTTGGCTCGACTGTGACATCGGAAGACGGGGTGAGGGGGGGGGGGGGGGTGATGTTGACATTTTTTCGCCGCGCCGCTTATTACTGAGAAGGGGGCAGAAAACCATATGTCTCCCTCCAATTTCACACACCTTTTACAGTCAACAAAAAATACACATTAATCGTCTCATAAAATTTAAATTTCCAGTTTCCACCCGGCATTGACGCTCGCCACAAAAACAAACTTTCACGCTCACATTTAATGGGGGGGGGGGGGGCAGAACCATATATCTGTCCCCGGAGAAATTTCAGGGGGGCAGCTGTTCCCGCGTCTATGTCGACCACTCTCATAGGATTGTGGTCGCTCAAAACAGGTGGTCAACCAAGACAGGTTCTGCTGCATATACGCACCGTTAGATTGTCACTTTCACGTGTTGTGCAAGCGCGCGGCAACAATAGCTGCATACTAATAAAATAATATGATCACCTTTCTTTGGATCCGCGCATAAGACGAGTCAACGGCCATCGTCTGCCCGATTCGGCCCAGGCCAGGTGGGGTTCTAGGGCGGGAGTTGTAGGGGTGGGGAGGATCGCTCTGACAGGGGTTCTTTATTTCCTGGCGTCACTCGTCTGCGGTGGCACTAATTTTCACAAACCGGGGTCCAAGGTCCCCTGCCCCCAGCGTCGCCGCCCTGTGATTGATGCGCCCAATTTAGACGGGCGATCACTGCCGGGCGGGCGGCCCATCGTCGGTTTGTCGGTCGGTCGGGACAAATTTAGAACAACGCTGGAATTGGGGAGCAAAAGGGAGAAAGGAGACATAGAGAGGGGGACGAGAGCGATGGGTAGAAAGGGGTAGAAGGAGAGCTGGGATACAGAATATATTGGGGAGAGGAGTGGAAGAATAGTTAGACGGACAGACGGATAGACGTGCAGAGCATTACAGACAGACAGACAGACAGACAGACAGACAGACAGACAGACAGACAGACAGACAGACAGGCAGATAGACAAAAACACAGAAAGACAGCCAGACAAGACAGACAGACAGAAGCAGGGAAAAGGGCGGAGAAGAAAAGACATCTTGAAATACTGGACCAAAACGCATTGTGTGTAATGTGGTATGTCACAACATGAAACTCACTGTGGATACAGACTCGCGCATACACTGTATATATATATATATATATATATATATATATATATATATATATATATATATATATATATATATATATATATATATATATAGCAAGCGACGGAAGTCATGCCAGCGAATGGATTAGATATGACGGCTAAAGTATCTTATCGCTTGTCCAGTGGCCCGTGGCCGAACCACACCCGTCCTACGGTTCACGTGCATCTTGCCGGGACAAAGCAATCAACGAACTTGAGGACTTATCTGAGGACACGATAACGAGACGAGTCTGCACGATTAAGCACGCGCACTCTGAAATACCCGCGAGCTGCGACTGGACCGCGGCGGACGCGAGTTTGTTGACTGTGTTCAACTTAGAGATACAAAAGGAAAGGAAATTGAATAATAATACATTTATACAAAATATAATATACACTTATACAATATAATATGTGTGTGTGTGTGTGTGTGTGTGTGTGTGTGTGTGTGTGTGTGTGTGTGTGTGTGTGTGTGTGTGTGTGTGTGTGTGTCTGTGTGTGTGTGTGTGTGTGTGTGTGTGTGTCTGTGTGTGTGTGTGTGTGTGTGTGTGTGTGTGTGTGTGTGTGTGTGTGTGTGTGTGTGTGTGTGTGTGTGTGTGTGTCTGTGTGTGTGTGTGTGTGTGTGTGTGTGTGTGTGTGTGTGTGTGTGTGTGTGTGTGTGTGTGTGTGTGTGTGTGTGTGTGTGTGTGTGTGTGTGTGTGTGTGTGTGTGTGTGTGTGTGTGTCTGTGTGTGTGTGTCTGTGTGTTTGTGTGTGTGTGTGTGTGTCTGTGTGTGTGTGTGTGTGTGTGTGTGTGTGTGTGTGTGTGTGTGTGTGTGTGTGTGTGTGTGTGTGTGTGTGTGTGTGTGTGTGTGTGTGTGTGTGTGTGTGTCTGTGTGTGTGTGTGTGTGTGTGTGTGTGTGTGTGTGTGTGTGTGTGTGTGTGTGTGTGTGTGTGTGTGTGTGTGTGTGTATGCGTACGTATATTACATATTACACATATATATATATATATGACATACTATAAAGATAAAACATCATTTCTTAAATTTCGCTCAAACCAAACAGAGAGGAAACTTTTGTTTGTTGAGCTAGTACGATATCTAATTTGTTTTCAAAGCGCTGTGAACTTCATCAGTCTTTGTCAACATCACATGTTGTGTAACAAATCTTCAACAAACATTTCAGCCTTTGCTACCATTCTCTTTGATGTTATATTCTTAATATTCCAACAACATAGATAACTTTTCTTTAAACTTTAAGGACGTACAACAAAAGTGAGTTTTTCTCAAAACTTTTAATACGTCACTGGCTGGCCTACCGTACGTAGACCAAATTTATTTATTGTAAATTGCAATTTGCAGGTCCTCGCATAAAGTTGCAACATCACATTACATGTAAATATATTAAACTTTAATAATAACACACTTTCTCAGGCTAATTAAGTTCTAAATAAAGGTAATTCTTATATAGCGCACTATCCAATCTTCAGGACTGCTCACAACGCTTTGCACGTTACTCTCTGGCAGCCTGTTCAATCGAACATCATCTCGACTTCTCTCAGAAGCATTCAGCCACACTGCAAATAAAGGGCGAATACTATAAGTACTTAAACATCCACCACTGGCCATAGCCAGGTACTCGTCCATACTGCTGAGTGAACTGGAGTAATGTCGAGTGAAAGAACTTTCCCAATGTTCGAAACGGCAGCACAGGATTGGAACGCGGGTTCTTTCGATTGAAAGTCCGATGCTCTACCACGGTGCCACTGCGCTCCATATAATCTATTCGTGTGTCTCGTACTTGTGCAGTTTTCCGTCTAAATTTTCCGCTCGTTACGTTGAGAGAATGCCATGTCACTTTGTCTGCAATTCTCGTCTTCATTACATGTTGCCCATTATTTTAATGAGCCCACCCGGGCCGTGTAACGGGATAGAACCCGGCCACCCAGGAGGAAGGGGAAGATATGGGTCCGTGAAATGGCGACGAAAGTCCCGCCATGTCAGATTTATTGCGGACGACGCACCAAGGAATGACGTGACAACGTTCCTCCGTCGTGATCTATTGACAGCTGAAATGGCAAGACGGCGCCATTGCGTCTCTTTGACCCAGCGAATTTCACGCAATTGCTCAGGAATGTCTCTGGACGAGTGGAGACAAAATAATGATGAAAGCAGTACTGACAGAAATGTGGGTATTAGATTGGAATAATAAGATGGATATCGACGATAAGGTTCGTGGAAATTCCACACAATGCGATTTGAGCTGTGGTAGAATTTATAGGATTTTAAAACAATGAACAGAAGACAGCTTGACCAAAAGACATTAAATAGAATTACGTTTACTTTTGTTGAGTGTCATTATGACCCTCCATATCCGTGTAACTTTCTTTGCTGTCTTAATTTCCTCCTTTCTAATATATTAAAGTTATGTTGCATGTCTAATTGTTATTATTATTAGCAGGATGTTCGCTGAATTAGCTGTACGAAGTCCCAAATTTGGTGATGACCATGGGAACGAGCCAACACAATAATCGTCAATAAACAATGCAAATATAAAACTGAGTATAAAAAGCTGTAGACCAACTTCTTATCTATGCACCATAGGACAACGTGACATTTCCATTCAACGCCGGCAGCCATAAAACAGAAGCTCAAACTACGTTTTGCGAATTACTAACGACCCCACAAATGGCTATTTAATTGAATTATCATGCAGTTTGATGGACCGTACTCTCTGTATTATTCGCTGCCCGTGAACCGAGGAAAAAGTGAGACCAGTCGATCAATAATTGTCCACCAGCATCCGGTGTCTCGATGACGTCTTTGTTAAACAAAAACTTACCCAAAGTAGCTATCTTTCGTCGATGTGCATTTTTGATGCTAGAGGTTAACCCGCCATTGACCTGTTATTAACGCGCGAGTAACTAGCCGCAATCTACGGTCCCGCGTCATACTTCGTTTTCCGGGAAAACTAACGCGATAACCACAGCTTGTGGGCGGTTTAACGCCAAAGTGCCGCTGGCGCAACATTAATTTTGTCAAGCTCACGCGGAACAATGTTGACAACATACTTTCGAAATAAAAATGTGCTCGACAGTAATGGCGGAAGAACGTGCTGTTTTCGCGTGAACTGGTGAGGCAAATGAATACGCCTCTACAACGATAATAAGAGTTATATTTTCCCTGGAACATCTGGAGGAAAAGAAACTAAAACAAATAGACAGATTTGTATACCTGTGTGGATTGATATACTGGGACGGCAACTCAGGACTTACAAGAGAACACAGACTGGAATAAAATGGAAGGGATAATGTAAGATAGACACACACACACACACACACACACACACACACACACACACACACACACACACACACACACACACACACACACACACACACACACACACACACACACACACACACACACACACACACACACACACACACACACACACACACACACACACACACACACACACACACACACACACACACACACACACACACACACACACACACACACACACACACACACACACACACACACACACACACACACACACATATATATATTCAAGAGAACGATGCTTAGTTCATATGTCACACCGGCACACCTATATGGCCTATGGATCTTGACGTTGACCGAAAAGAAACAAGAAGAGAAAGTACAAGTTTGCGGAAACTGAACAAACCTGGGTGAGAAGAAATGCGGGAGTGGAGAAAATAGACAAGTGGAGAATTGGGGAGCTGAGGGGGGAGGTTGGAGATCATTTCAAGAAGAAGCTGGTGAGGAGTCGGCTAAAGCGGGTTGGGCGTGTGGAGCGAATGGAAGAAGACTGGTTGGCGAAGAAAGCAGATGCTAGAAAGTGGAAGGTAAATTACATAACGACGACCAAAATTGGGATGGGAGGATTGTGCAGAGTTATTTAGAGGGTTCGGATAAGGAGTAGAGAACGAGAGATGAAGGCGAGTGGAGACGGCATATAATGCAAGAACAGTGACTGGGAAAAGAAAATCAAGGCCCAGTATCGAGGTCAGCCTCATCCCGGACATACAGGGGAAAGAGAAGAACAAAAACAACGATCTCCCAGTGTATTATGGAGATAGAGTGCAAAATACAAATATCTGTAAGCCTGTAGTATATTAATTGATGTGTTGTTAAGGCATGTTTCGAGTGGATATTATTGCACATGAATGATATGTGACTACAGCTTACGCTCTATCCTCAATTCGATGTTTTCTCGTTTATGAACATAGGAAACCAACCATAAATATTGCTTAGCTTTGTAAGCATTAACGGTACGCCTATTTCGCTGGTACCTGGATCTGGCCATAGCAACGGTAGTGTCATCTTGTGGATGATGACCAAATCAACACCGAGAATGCTGCCACCTGTTCGACACCTTTGCATCAACTTTGTTTTGATAGGTTTGAGGTTGCTAGTGCCGAATGCAATGTCAACTGCATTATTTGGCTTATAACCCACGTTGCATGTAGGCTAGGCTTTAGAAAACTGTTAGGAAAGCGTTTCGGTTTGTTGTCACTCAAAGATTAGTTTGTTATTTTGTAAATAACCGCTAATCGTGTGAGCGATAATATGATCATATCCTGCAAGTAACGTGGGATTTCCCGTGTTCACTTCACCACATTTGTAAGTTTGGGTGTGTGTTATTATTTCCTTACCAAGCACTTGGTTGTATGACATTTTAGCAGTAGGCTAGATATCCCATTTTGTTCTTTAAATGATTTATCATAGACATCTACTATCTAGTATATCGAGTCTAGGAGTCGGAAGAAGAGTTCAAGAGGAGAGTTGGACTTGGCCTTGGGGGTGGGATCAGCCTCCCATATTTTTGGTGTAGAGGGGCTGGAGAAAGGTTTAGCTCCCCATAATATTTCGGTAATGGTGTGTAGTTGGCAATTTTTGATGGGCCTCAGTGCGGGTGCATGCAGTTGAAGTATTTTGTGAGCCTCAGTCTGAGTGACAGTCTAGGGGCTGGAGTTTGAAGGGTTTTAACTTTTGGTCATCCTCAGCCCCCTCCCAATATTCACCACACTCTGACACGTATATTGATAAATTTTGAGATATTTACAGTTCAGTCCTGTGTAGGCAACTGAATCTGAGAGTGCTGATAATAATGATACAACTTCACGAACATCCAGACCACGGGCAGCAGCCACAGCACTAGTTGTCACTGGTGACACTGACAAATGCCATGGTTTTTTAACAAGATTGCCATCCAGAAAATTAACTCTAGATGGCAGGTAGACAAGGAAGCCTTTTGGCTTATCGAAAGTCCAATAATTTTTATCTACGTGTATCCCGCCCTTTTAAGGTATGTGTCAATTTTATGTTTAAACATATTCACGCAACTAGCACCAACACAATCAGGAGACAATCTGTTCCATTCATTTACAGTCCTTTGTGAGAATGAGAACTTTCTTATATCTAATCTTCACTGCTCCTTTACTAATGTAACTTCATGTCCTCTGGTCCTTCTATCTTTCTTAACTGAGAAAAAAAATATTTCTATCAATATTTTCGTAACCATTCAATATTTTAAACACTTCTGTCTGATCTCCTCTCAATCTCCTGGTCTCCAGTGTTGTTAAACCACATTTTTTAGGCATATTTCTTAACTAAGATCCCACAGTTTAGGTATCATTTTAGTTACTCTCACTACAGTATTCTAAATGAGGCCTAACTGTTGTTTTGTACAATGGTATTATTAGCTCTTTTTCCTTATACGTTATGTTTCGCCTAATCAATCCAAGGGTTTGATTTCCCTTTGAAGCAGCAATACCGCACTGCTCTGAAACCTTCATATCAGCACTAATGGTTAACCCTAAGTCCTTTTCTTTAACAGTAGTACTTAGTAAAGAACCTCCCATTGTATATTGTACATCTTCATTCCCATGTCCTGTGTGGAGACATTTACATTTCCCAAAATTGAACAACATTTGCCATTTTTCATTTCCAGTACATCTATATGACTTCCACATTCTTTGTTTGTACTGAATTTTTCTAATGGCTTCTTTCGATAAGTATTTCTTTTTGGTCCGTTTCCCTTGTTTTTTTAAGGGAACAAATTTATCTACGATGCACTCTATTTCATTCTTTAAGATATTCCAGTATTCTGTTGCTGTCTTATTCTTCAGTGTGTTATTTCAGTCTATCTTTGCTAAATATTTCCTCATTTCCTTATATCTTCCTTTGTGGAAATTTCTCCTGAACTGCTTTTTATTATTTCTTTCTGATTTTACTTTGATGGTAAAATGTATCTGGTTGTGATCACTACTTCCCAGAGGCTCACATAATTTAACATTGTCAACTAATTCATTCTGTGAGGACAAAACTATGTCTAACACATTCTCACCCATGGTTGGCTCTAGCACGTGTTGAGAAAGGAAACTGTCTTGTACTAAATCTAAAAACTTGTGGTCCTCACCCCCCGTACTCTGTACAGATTTCCATATATGACCATGGTTAAAATCTCCCATAATAATACAGTCCCATTTGCTAACTTCCCTTATAGCATTTTGTACTTTTTCGTTCTCTTCTACATTTATGTTTAGACTTCGATAAACTAACCCCACCATTAACGTTGAGTTTCCTGTAACTATGTTACACCAAACAGCTTCTTTGCAGTCTGCTTCTCTTTCTAATTTTACTTCATAAGCCTGGATAGATTCTTTAACATATAAAATAATTCCACCTCCCCTTCTTCCTATTCTATCTTTCCTGAACATTACATAGCCCGTTAGTCCCAATTCAGCATCTGATATATCAGTGGTGGTCCATGATTCGGTTATACCTATTATGTGAGGGTCAATATCTTCTAAACATTATGATGTTTAGTTCACTTCTTTTGTTTACTATGCTCCTTGCATTTAGACAAACACATTTATATCCTGATTCAGAACAGTTTCCCAGGCTGTTCTTTGCCGATATGGTTATTGACTTAAGCGGAACCAGTTCCTTGTCAGTAAATAATTACCATCAATAACCCCATGCATGTAAGATCACTCGGCTTATGATTTTATCAAAATATTTACTATACATATATGATCCTAAATGTTATATAGTTACTCTGTAAGACCACTGATCTATCATGAACATTAATGGCAGAGAACCACCTTGACTTGAGGGTCTTGTCTCAGGTTGACATCTGTGGACATGGAGGGAGTGAGATGGGCATTTCGCTGTGGCATGTGGAGACCGACACGTGAACAGTGGACACTTGCAGCCCAGTGCATACAGCCAGAAGAGAAACAGCGCATCGGACGATTTGTCTTCCAGAAAGATGCCAAATCTGCAATGGTAGGAAATAAACATGTCAATTTATTTGGAGTCATTTTGTCTAGGATGATATTAGGTGACAATTGTTCTGTCGTGAGTACTACGTACACGTGCATAATTGTGTCATATTAGTTTGGTAAAACATTATTATTTGTTAAAATACTTGCCTCAGGGCTCAGTTCTCAGGCCTGTTTTCTTTGTACACCAATACATTCCAATGCAGCACATTCAAAAGTTGTGGCATACACTACTAAATAAAAAAATATGCTGATAAAATTCAGCTATATATTGTATGCGTTTTATAACCCAACTGTACCGGGTGACTAAGTGGAGACATCGAGGCGACTCACAGATTGCATTGGGGAACTCTGACAGTGGATTTCTCTTCGTATGCTGAAGCTGAATGATGACAACACAGAGACAGTTATCTTTGCATCATCCTACACACAGCTTGCTCTATGGCCACTGGAGATTAAACAATTTCATCAGTACTTAGACTGCAAAAAATTTGGTAGTTCACATGGACCAAACATCTGATGATGGCACATCACGTGACTGCTGTGTGGTATGCGTATAACTATTATCTGTACAGACTGTCATAGCGTCATCAATACGCCAATAACTTAAACTGAAGCTGCTAAAAGTGCTGTCAGAGCACTCTTTGCTTCTCACTCACTTATACTTAATCTACCTTCCTCTCAGACTGCTCACTTGCAATGACTGCAGGACAATGCCACTAGACTAATAATATGCACCAGTAGGCATGAGCACATTACCTGATCACTCCTGTGTTAAAGGGATCGCATCAGTGTCAAGGTGTTACCATATGTACAGGTGACTCCACGGTTTGGCGCCGTCTTACTTGATGGAACTTTTGCAGCCAGAGAATCATGATGGCACTTACTCAAGGATCATACTCCAACATGGCTCCAAGACATCACAAATAAGTGCATCAGTGACTCTGCATTTGGCACCGCAATGCTCACCATGACTGTAGAATAACCTGCCAGAGGACATTCATGCTTCAAGAACAAAAAGACTCACCTTTTTATTAGTGCCTGGTAGTTTTAATTTTGTTGTCATGATGGACATTATTTGTAATTTTGTATCTTAATATTCTTGCTAGTTTTAATAAATGAGAAATGGATACGATTGTATAAATTCAGTGTTTTCTTTATTTTCTCTTGCAGTCTGGCAGGCTATTACTGAGGAAGGTCATTGCAGAATCACTGGGCATCCCCTACAGAGACGTACAGCTGTCACGGACGGAGAAAGGAAAGCCGTTCCTTGAGAACAACTCGCAACGCTATCCAAACTTCAACTTCAATGTTTCCCACCAGGGGGAGTATGCAGTGCTTGCGGCTGAAAGCGAGTACCAAGTCGGAGTGGACGTGATGCAGATAGAATACCCAAGTATGTGTCAGGTTACAGCTGTGTGTTCCATTACCCAGAATCTGCCAGGACTGGTAATTATTAGCAGGAAGTTCACCGAATCCGTCATATTGATCCAGGTATTTGGTAAGGTGCATGGGCAAAATAAGTGTTAAAAATAATACCTGCCAAGTTTCCAGCACATAAATTGAATATTTTACTTATTGAATAGTTTGTTTACAATTGGATTATTTCACTGTTGCACTTTCAAATTACAAACACTGTTTCAGGCTTATTAAATATAATTTGATAAGCTGTATACATTCAGCATATTTATTCTAGTATTAAGAACATTATATTAAACAATTAGGAACAGCCAGCTTGTTTTCAGTGAAATAAAACATATTGAAATGCAGCAATATCACTGTGACAATAATTTAGTTGTCTAAATTCATAATGGTGGTTTTCTTTACACTGTATGTAAATACTAAGCTAATGAAGTCACATTTCGTAGTCTTTGAATAGAGAACTAATAGCTGATTCCACAGAAAATAGGAATCCCAGGAGAGAGATTTAGCTTCCTTGTGGTTATCTTTATATTTGTCAGGCATTCACCAGATGTCACTACCGGTCTTATGAATATCCCTCCGACACCAGATGTCTCCACTGTGCATGTATGTTTATCTTCCCCTATATTTCCCCCCCGGAAAGAAGATATCCTACCTTATCTCCCTCTCCCACCCTACACATCTTCCCCCTTCATGTACTGAGTTAGTGGAGGATTAGACAACAAATGACTTGTTACATGTGAAGCTGTGACTAGAGCTGGGTTTTGTTAGTGAGGTAACTGATCAGGAAGTTTAAAGGTATGAAGTTATTCCAGTTTATAAGAATATTTACAACATATCAGTAATCTAGTACCGTATCTTGATTAGTGAAATTAAAACTATATTTAGGTACAAGAGAGTATAAGACTATAAGTACATATATTGTTGCTCACGTCTTTGTCCCTGAAGTCTAGTGAGCGGCAGGCCTTGATACTGGTCCTCAATTTTGTTTCCCTCTGATTAATCGGATCCAGGGAGGCCTGGTGGGCACATGCCCCCCTAAATCTTGTAATTTTGTGTGCCTGTAGGCCTTTTTTGAGTGGGCCCACGTGACTGTGCCCCCATACACCATTTGAAATGTGCCCCCGACCAGGTTACAATAAGGCGAAATTACCTTACACTCCCTGTCTTCAATCAATATCACAAAAAAAATATTTCAACAACACCGTCTTCTGATGGTTGAGCCAGCAGAGAAGCTGAAGTTACGGAGGTGTGGCAGTGTGAAATTTCTACTACACCATTTGATTTGGCCGCCAGTGGAGGTTTTTGTGCCCACCCCAGACTTCCTTTCTGGATCCGCTCCTGAATTATATTAGATATAATAAAGCCATTATAAATATAATCTTCTGATGTACACCTGGTGTTCTTAGGGACCATTTCACGAAGATAATCATCTCATAGGAAAATCCGCCTTAAAATAGAAGCCATTGTTAGATTTAAGGAGCTTTTTGAAATGAAAAAAAGTTGTTGCATTATCACAGAGGATACTATTCCCACAGTTTTCAGTATATGAGACCTATGAAGGAATAAAATAAATTTTAAAGAGAAAAATTGAGCTTATGAGCCAATTAGAATGTTAGAGACAGTGCCACAGTATTTGGAACACCTCAATGGCCTCTGGTTCTTATGTTTGGAATGGATCGTTACAGGAAATCGTGGCAAAGAGAAGTTCTTCAGCACCTTTGAGAGACAATTCACGGCCCAAGAGTGGAAGGCGATCAGAGGAGCTGCCAGTGAGTGGCAGCAACTAACCAACTTCTACAGGTTCTGGGTGCGTTGTTGTTGTCGACGTAGTCAAGATGTTTCCCTCAGAGATGCTGCATGGTGTAGCATTCACGTGTAGTTGTTGATCTGTTGACTTTGGCAATTTTGACAAGGTCTTCCCCTTTCTCTCCCTTCCTTATTCTCTTCCTACTCTCCCTTCTCCACTCCCTTCTTTTTCTCACTCTTCATTCTCTTCCTATCATCTCTCCTTCTCTCCCTTCCTTCTTTCACTCCACTCTTCTCTTGATACTCTTCCTCCCCTCTCTCCCTTCCTTCTTTCATTCCACTCTTCTCTTGATATTCTTCCTTCCCTCTCTCCCTTCCTTCTTTCACTCCACTCTTCTTTTGATACTCTTCCTCCCCTCTCTCTCTTCCTTCTTTCACTCAACTCTTCTCTTGATACTCTTCCTTCCCTCTCTCCCGTCCTTCTTTCACTCCACTCTTCTCTTGATACTCTTCTTTCCCTCTCTCCCTTCCTTCTTTCATTCCACTCTTCTCTTGATACTTTTCCTCCCTTCCTTCTTTCATTCCACTCTTCTCTTGATACTCTTCCTTCCCTCTCTCCCTTCCTTCTTTCACTCCACTCTTCTCTTGATACTCTTCCTTCCCTCTCGCCCTTCCTTCTTTCACTCCACTCTTCTCTTGATACTCTTCCTTCTCTCTCTCTCCCTTCCTTCTTTCACTCCACACTTCTCTTGATACTCTTCTTTCCCTCTCTTCCTTCCTTCTTTCAATCCACTCTTCTCTTGATACTCTTCCTTCCCTCTCTCCCTTCCTTCTTTCACTCCACTCTTCTCTTGATACTCTTCCTTCCCTCTCTCCCTTCCTTCTTCCACTCCACTCTTCTCTTGATACTCTTCCTTCCCTCTCTCCCTTCCTTCTCTCCCTCCCTTTTCTCTCTTTCCTTCCATACCTTTTTTCTTCTTTCCCTTCCCTTCCCTTCCCTTTTTCTCCCTTCTTCTCTTGATACTCTTCCTCCCCTCTCTCGCTTCCTTCTTTCATTCCCTCTTCTCTTGATACTCTTCCTTCCCTCTCTCCCTTCCTTCTTTCACTCCACTCTTCTCTTGATACTCTTCCATCCCTCTCTCCCTTCCTTCTTTCACTCCACTCTTCTCTTCTCTTGATACTCTTCCTTCCCTCTCTCCTTTCCTTCTTTCACTCCACTCTTCTCTTGATACTCTTCCTTCCCTCTCTCCCTTCCTTCTTTCACTCCACTCTTCTCTTGATACTCTTCCTTCCCACTCTCCCTTCCTTCTCTCCCTCCCTTTTCTCTCTTTCCTTCCATCCCTTTTTTCTTCTTTCCCTTCCCTTTTTCTCCCATCTTCTATTCTAGTCATTACATCTAAGCTCATTCCTTCAGATTTATTCTTGTGTCATTTTCACTCCCCTCTTTATACTCTCTTCCGTCTCTCCCTTCCTTTCCTTCTTGTCTCCCACCTTTCCTCAAATCCTTCCCTCTAAAATCTTTCTTTTCTTTTTACTCATGTACCCCAATCTGTCTGCATCCCCACCCTTTGGCAACATATTATTTTTTCCCTACAGCAGACTTGGAAATTCAGTGCTGTCGTTGATGCTTTAAATGGAACAAACTACTTATTCCATTTCAGTGTTTAAAGGAGAGTTATGTGAAGGCTCTGGGCATAGGCATTGGGTTCACACTTCACAGACTAGACTTCCATGTGCACTCTGAGGTTCCAGTTGGACGAACTGTGTGTGACACGACAGTGCACGTGGATGGCAGTCTACAGCAAGACTGGAGATTTGAGGAGACAATGCTAGATGATAAACATGGTGTTGCAGTGGCATTGAAGAGAAAGGTAGACATTCACTCACATGCATATGGACGCAGACACACATGCACAACACACACACACACACACACACACACACACACACACACACACACACACACACACACACACACACACACACACACACACACACACACACACACACACACACACACACACACACACACACACACACACACACACAGACACACCACACACACACACTGACACACACCACACACACAAAGTCACACACACACACACACACACACACACACACACACACACACACACACACACACACACACACACACACACACACACACACACACACACACACACAAGTCACACACACACAGCAACACCCACCACACACACACCACACACACACACACACACACGCACGCACACACACACACACACACACACACACTGACACACACCACACACACAAAGTCACACACAAAGTCACACACACACAGCAACACCCACCACACACACACACACGCACGCACACACACGCACACACACGCACACACACCCATACACACATACGCACAGACACACCACACACACACACACACACACACACACACACACACACACTTACACGCACATACACACACCACACACACAAGACACACACGCACACAGAAACACATGCACGCACGCATACACGGCGCCATGCAATAACTACATTCTCCTTATCCCAGGATGCCAGTCAGAAGTGGCCACCAAGTACACGGCCGTTCAAACAGCTGGACTTTGAGGAACTGCTCACAGGATCTGAGACACAGACACTGGCTGATCCAGCCTACTGGGGCAGCTTCACTGCTAAGAGTGAACGGCCTGGCAACCGTTGACATGGAAACCGTTGACACGGCAACTGTTGACATGAGAACTATTGACATGACAACCATTGATATGAAAACTGACCCTGTTACTTATTTTATCCAGAGAGGTTGCCAAAGCTTATAGAATCTGCATGCAGCTTATAGAATCTGCATGCTTCCCAGAGAAGAAAAGTTGAGATGGTGTTCGATTGAACAGGTCTGCCAGGGAGTAAAGTGTATCGTACACTGAGCAGTCCTAAGGAATGGATACTGCGCCATAATATATAGCAACTTATCTTTCTTATTTACATTTTAAAAGACTGTTTCGAAATAATTTAGATACCTATTTTTGTAAGACGACGGATGTTGCCAGTTGCTGTTTAACCAATGTTATATGTAAGTGGTGTTTATGTTTTCGTAGACTAACATTCCATTCCTTGTTTCTTGCCTGCATTATGATATCGGTGTATTGAGCATCTACCCCACATCTACCACTACAAACTGCTTACCTCAGATTTGTTACCTGTTGTGTTTCAAAGCTCTTTCTAAATGTACATATCAATTGTGTCATATTCTACGCATTTAAGATTCAAAAAAAAATTATAACAATATTAAAGAAGTGACCCATAAGATCCCGTAAACACCAAATATGAGTGTTTTTAGGGATTGCAGAAAAACGTAAAAACAAGTTTACTGTCCACCCAATCGTCAATAGTAATATTGATATCCTATTAATCAGATTTTTATGAAACAACAACAATTATTATGTTTAATGACTGTTATTCACTGTGTGCCATAAGCATTTACTGGTGGATCTGAAAAAAATTTGATTATGCTATTAACATGTAATAAACTAAATGCTGAAATGGTTTTGTTTGAAAGTCTTAAAAGAAATCAATGTGATAATTAAAAATGCGTGTATGTTCCGAGTGTTTGAAATTAATGTATGGCTAAAACTGTTAAACTATCCGCTAGATGGCGACATCATTAGAATTATTTCGTCATTAGGTGGATTTAGTCATCAGATGGCAGCACTAGCACATTCTCATAATATACATATAGACGGGTAATTGCCATACTAGTAATCATAAACTCTTTTTAAGTGTAACCCTTCTATTTTATACTTCTTTTGCATATACTATAATTAATCGTTTTGATGATAAATCGTTATGGTTAGTACAGCGTGTTATGTAGTTAAGTTAAATGTCCCGGATGCTATATTGGGGGTATAGCTCAGTGGCAGAGCATTCGACTGCAGATCGAGAGGTCACCGGTTCAACTCCGGTTGCCCCCTTTGAAATGTTTTTGGTCTTATATTTATTTGTGTAGATACATAGGTAGCGTGGACATTATTTAGTAATATTTTTTATAAGTTATTTACTATAATTATGAAATATAATAATATGCATACGCGTGCATAATATATTATAGACATAGGTCAATAGCAAAGACAAACAAAAGGCATTTTGGATCTATGGCTATGTATCTAAAAAGCTAACCATTTACAACTACAATCAAGAATATTATGCCAGTAGTTTATTAGAATAACCTTTGTAGACACATAATTTAAATTGCACGGACAGTGCCATTGTCATGTGACGTTGTCGCAACGAACTGTGCAGAAAATGTACAGAAAAGCGCAACCAAAAGGGGCGTTAAACAGGTTAACGGTTAAAAATAGTTAAATACATGACACTATTTTTGCAGTATATTTAATTCAGATTGGGAATAAAAAATAATTTCGCTTAGTCTTTAAACGACCCGTGGCTATTCTAACATCACATGTCTAACCATCAAAATCATCTCGACGAGTGCAGTAGTGTACGAAGTAGGTACTTAAACAAACGCTAACCGTATGTTAGCACTTTTAATGATATTTTATCACTAATTATGCCACTTTCAGTTATTAAGTTGTGATTAAATATACTGTGACATGCTTAATATCCGGTACGCATACTCCAGACCACGCAGTGAACGGCCAATTTAATATCCTGTCTCCGTTTGTTTCCGTTTTCCATCCGCCACACACACACACACACACACACACACACACACACACACACACACACACACACACACACACACACACACACACACACACACACACACACACACACACACACACACACACACACACACATACACACACACACACACACTTTTTCTCTCTCTCTCTCTCTCTCTCTCTCTCTCTCTCTCTCTCTCTCTCTCTCTCTCTCTCTCTCTCTCTCTCTCTCTCTCTCTCTCTTCTCTCTCTCTCTCTCTCTCTCTCTCTCTCCTCTCTCTCTCTCTCTCTCTCTCTCTCTCTCTCTCTCTCTCTCTCTCTCTCTCTCTCTCTCTCTCTCTCTTTCTCACTCTCCCCCTCTCTCGCTCTCTTGCTCTCGCTCTCGCTCTTTCTCTTGTCACTCGCCCCCCCCCCCCCCCCCCTCTCTCTCTCTCTCTCTCCCTCTCCCTCTCCCTCTCCCCCCCCCCCCTCTCTCTCTCTCTCTACCTGTTTATTTTCTTATTTTCAACACTTTTGTTGATGTGTGTGTGTGTGTGTGTGTGTGTGTGTGTGTGTGTGTGTGTGTGTGTGTGTGTGTGTGTGTGTGTGTGTGTGTGTGTGTGTGTGTGTGTGTGTGTGTGTGTGTGTGTGTGTGTGTGTGTGTGTGTGTGTGTGTGTGTGTGTGTGTGTGTGTGTGTGTGTGTGTGTGTGTGTGTGTGTGTGACAGCGTGAGTCTGTGTGCGTGTATGCGTGCACCTTATCCATCTCGGTCTGCTCTCAGGAATAAAACTTAAAATTCCTTAAAGCAGGCGCGCGCCATGCATAGAGAGTTGCGCCATGTCAGTTACAGACCATAAAAAAACAACCATGCCACCTAGTGAGCTATGTAATCGAAAAAAGCAAACAATCCCGCGCCGAGATAAAGTTGCGTCTGTA
This sequence comes from Escarpia spicata, assembly GCA_963995525.1. Taxonomy (NCBI): domain Eukaryota; kingdom Metazoa; phylum Annelida; class Polychaeta; order Sabellida; family Siboglinidae; genus Escarpia; species Escarpia spicata. Next base: position 16,327,866 of record OZ023215.1, on the reverse strand, counting down.
CGCAACGTGACTTCACATCCACCTGTTAATCTCACCTCACCATGTTCACATGCCAGCAATCCATATGTAATTTGTTGTTCTGATGGAGACACGAACCGCCGAGCTTCTGCGGAGAAATGATACACGGACACCCGATGGCAGATGCTTTTCTTATCAAGCAACCTTATTGTACACACATCAATCTGTACATACGTTAATTTTTTTCTACTAAAAGTAGGTACGTGACCAGCCTACCAGAATGTTTCTGTTACGTAAAAAGGCAGAACCTCCGCTTTGGAGTACAGCGTAATTGAACGCGGATATCCGGATACGGCTGCAAATATGTTTGTAAACTGACTCGAAACGTACGGCCATTGAAAGCGTCCACCTGCTTGCCGAAATCCTAAAGAACAACATATTGCCCAGTTTTGTCAGCCGCCACGGACGTGGTAGGCCAATAACAACAGCGCTCGTTCTGCGCCACTTGGCACTGAATCGTAAAACAAATATTATTGTAAGATCTTACATTGGCCTGTCTGCTAGGTGGCGAGATGATAATGATGTCCATTAGTGAAAGTTGTGTAAGTGCTCTAACCGCGAGTAATGCCTACTGACAGCAGCTATATACCTTATCCAGGTGCACTTTGGGATTTCCGAGACTGAGCATTTTGTGGAAGTCACCTAATGTATTAGGCCCTATGTTTACTACCTTGCACCAACCAACCAACCATGGAACAATAAACCAAAGGTAGAAAAGTGTGTCGGGTACACGTATGTAATACCTCGTTAATTGATAGATCAGGGGCCATATTTACTGTATAGTAACATGGCTTTTTGTAACAGGGGTGGCTTATGATTGGGGATCTTTAATCTATAAGACTAATCAATGTATATTATGTAGTTGCTTGTGTTTTTCCGTTGGCGTATGGTTGATACCTACCAATCAAACATTCGTCGTCTACTGAAAGAGCATACTGATAGATTTTTGGTGGAAATACATGCAGGCATGGCGGGGACGGCATCTCACTGATTTGAATAAAATAAAAATAACGATATATATTGATAATACGAGAGAGCCACTAGGTGCGTTGTTGCATGACTTTTTGTACACACGTATGTCATAGTCTGTGATTCGTGTGCATAGTTGCAGTTCTACCGCCAAGTCAGTTTTGCTAGATTTTATTAAAGCTAAACCAAAGTTCCGTCCACGGCAAGTGGACGAAAGAGCGCTGAATTCGGACAGACGGACAAATGCGGACGAAACTTGTAGGCGACACAGCCCACGAAGAAAGAGCTCGAGGCTGTGACGACGAGCCGACGGCTTAACGTAATGCTTCCTCATCCCCGGGGAGGGTAATTTTCTCAACAAACAAAATCAACTTCCTTAACTTGTTATCACACCGGATAAAGAAGCTAATAAGATGTGATTTGTTTGTTTACTGTTTACTTTATATAAAAAAATCAACGGAAGATATTTCATTGTGAAATAATTGTTGAAGCATTATTTATTCAAAATTATAGAACTTGTTTACAAAACTGGTGTGGCAGTGTATCTCCCCTGGGTAGATACCCTAGGGCATCGACCCCCACTGATTTCCTGGTCCGTAGCGTGGCTGATTGGTTGGTGAATTTTTCGACCTGCAGTTGTGGTTCCCCCCAAAAAGTCTTCATGCACTCTCACGAGACCTCAAATCGCACTCGCAGATGCACCCCTTCATTGAACTCCCAAAATACACCTAACTGCAACCCTTGAGTTAAAAAACCTCCAACTGCATCCCCTTCAGACCTCCAACTGCACACCTTCGAATGTGTACCCGTTCAAATCTCCAACTGCACATCCGTAAGCTGCTGTAGTGGAGCTCTTGCCTCAACTCAAGGTACAACACTGCCTCGTCTTTCTCTTGTTCAGCATGGTAACAGAGGGGCGATGTCCATGGTGGGGGTGATACGCAAGGGGTAAGATATACTTACATTACACTTGTTGCAACACGCGATCATTATGAATGCTGTGTTTTGACTCCCTAGTCCCGACACAATTTCAGGTTTACAAACAACAATCACACCCGCCTTACAATCTCAAACAAAATTAATAGTGAATTGTATTGGTAGGTGATCTTTTTTTTTATGTTCACAAATTAGTCTTAGATACGGAAGCAAATACAACATTTCGTTATCGGATTTAATTAAATTGTAGTTATAATATAATAGGCGTTGAACCGGGGGTAGGGAGCTTGGGAACACAAATATCTTCTTTGGTGAAGGGGCTGGAAATAGGATTAGCCCCCCAATATTTAGGGAAGGGGTGCGCATTTTAGGGTGGAAATTGTTTGGTGGGGGCTGGAGATACGATTACCTTTCAAGATTTAGGAGAGAGAGGAGGAAGGCGTTGTGGATTTTTGGGGGAGCCTGGATGTGGGGTTTTTTGGCGAACCACAGGGGCGGTGCAAATCGAGATTATTTGCGAGCTTCCCTGTCTTCCGATGTTATGAATCGACACCGACAGCGACAGTGACAGGAGTGGAGTGCTGAACTGAAGCTCCGAGCTGGCTCAGCCCCCTCAATTTTAATTTCGTTCCGACGCCAGTTTATCCATCCTCGTGAACTACCTGTGACTTTGGGTGTTAACTTAATCGGTTGACAGTAACACAGACATACATTACAGCGTCTCCTAGGAATGTTCTAGACCAT
>OZ023215.1:16182017-16324999 GCA_963995525.1 Escarpia spicata | reverse complement strand
CCTAATGTGTTCACATGTAATTAATGCTAGTTGCCAGAAATCATTTCTGATCATCAATTTAGCAGTCTGATCAAGGAATTGTTTTCTTCCAGCTAGGAGTCTCGTATTTCATTGTTGAATACGAACTACGGGGCCAATCACGTTAAATATAAATTATCATGAACCTACTTTTGATTATTAGTTACGCCCTACAAATGATGCAGTTGTAGTAAAATTAACTGAAACAAAAATACATGTGTAATAACATAACATATTATACATTATGAACAATAGTGTGCATGTAGGTCTACACCTGCAAATCGACTGTACTACAATAAAATGAATCACTTACCAAACCAAAATTGCAAATGAACAAAACAGTATATCTACTATGAAAATATATTTTTTCAAAGTCAACGGCATGCATAAAAACACGTATGTAGTGTGCAAGGGGTGCGTACGCACCCCTTCGCTGTGGCAAGAGGTCCGCTCGAGGTCTCAAGGGGGTGCAGTTTGAGTTTTTGGTAGCCTCCACGGGGAGCAGTTGGAGATGCGGGGGTGCAGTTGCATTTGGAAGTTTTTTTGGAGCCTGCAATCGCTGATCAAAAAATGCACCGTCCACAAATTTGCACCTTTTTTGCAATTTTCATGATCGATTTATTCAATAAATTATTGATCAATGAATCAGCTTTGAAAGAAGCTTTTGTAGGCCAACATTTACTTACCAACACAACGTTATTCATGTATTTGTTGGCAATTCGAAGCAGCAGACGACATCCGGTAAAATTGGCGGCAGTGCTATCATTAGCAGGCGTGTGTCTGATCGATGCCGACGAAGGTAGACAACAGAATTATGAGTCAAGATTCAGTAGAGCTTGTGTATGTGCCTTGAGGGTGTAAGTATTTACGACATTTGCTGTTGTTGTTGTCTGTTTCGTCACGTTGTACTCGTTTACCTTGCAGGTTTCAACACGCGATGACAAAGTCAAAATTGCGTTGACATGTAGGCACACGACACGCTTCGAAGATCAAAGCCCAAACGCTGTCGCTTGGCACACGCTGTCGCTGTTTCTGATTCAACGGAATCCCCCCAAGTGTGTCGGGGGAGATAATCGTCTCATAAGGGTCTCAGTAAAATCGCTCATAAAACGGAGACCGTCGTTAATTTAAAGGCGATAAGTCATAACTGTAAACTGAACACATTTTAGGCACTTGTTTCGAATTTGGACCAACAATGTACGCAAACCGGGGTGCTATTTACGCCACAAAAATGCTAAGACGCACTATTCTTAAACGTAAAATATGCCAGGGATGATTTTGAATGATGGGACTAACGCACTGAGCCTCTGAGATATCTAAGTTAGGGAAAACTCAAGTTATAACGCCGAAATCGAGGGGGGTCCGGATTCGACACAAGTGCCCACATTTTATATATTTATATCGATGTTTTATTTGACATTTTTCATTTTGTGTTTACTTGTCTGAGAGTAACTTGATTAGGTGGGTCATTCTCCCAGTTCGGTACATATTGTTGAATTATTTCACATTTTTCAAAACTACTACGATATTCAAAAAACCTTACCACCTAGGGTGGCATATATTTGTCATACAACATTAATTATGATATCATTAATGTAATCATTGTGTGTCCCATGTCCAATAAAAATCGTATAAAAAATTGGATCAATATTTTGTGCTTAATTTGATACGTTTACACTGCCTTTTAGTGCACGCGCATTCTTGGAAGCCCCTATCACATCGTGATTCAATGTGACCCTGCCAAGCTGTAAACACTATATTTCACTGTTTAGAAACGTGACACAATACACATATGGATATATGACAACAATTGTTATACATGTATTACTTGAATATGTTTACACATTATTAGTGATGGTAACAGACTTGACTTGGCAGTAACAGAGTTGACTTGACATTAACAGAGTTGACAATAAAACATAATTATACTGTACAAGGATCTTGGCTTCTTCCATAGTTAAATTACTGTAGAGTAACAGGGTTGACCCACTGTTTGGGGACATATGAAAATGGTTTGAAATTTGATAAATATATAAATAATATGCCTATGTAGATCCAAGTCAGATACTTTTGGGATATTTTACTAGATGGTGATGATTATCAAACAATATTACGATTAAATTATGTTGCTGCCACCGAGACCGTAGGACACAGATTTAGATTCAGGGACATGACATTTTTCTACCAACATTATATAATACTTAGTTTTTCTTTAACACAAATTACTCAAATTATTGTACAATACATAAATTAATAAAGATAACATATATGTATACCCATAACTTATGTGTTATTGCCCTTGGTATATGCAGGACATTGAAGATGCACCATACGTTTCTAGGACTTGAATATGTACCGAATTGGGAGAATGACCCAGGTAACGTGTATTTCTAACAGTAGCTGCAACTATAACTTTTTAACATTTTTATTTTTATTTCAGGAAAATACTATTCCTGTTTCAAATGTTCTACTTGATTACTCAAATTAAATTGATCTAGGTGTTGATTGAATTTACGATGAATGATGGAATGTATGCAATCAAATTAGTACCTTATATTAAGATGAAGCAGAATGACATTATTCAGGTTACCAGTAGCCAGTTGGCCACCTTTAGTAGCCCCCTACCCAAACCTGTGTAATGAGTGACAATTGAGTGTCCATAGCCCCCAGACATAGGTCAGTATCCATTATTTATCTTGTTAATAATTTTTTGGGGATTATCTGTTCATCGCAAGTAAGATTATTTTATATCATTTAATAACCTGGAAGGAACTAATGGCACATGGGGTGGCGAGGTGGCAGGGTGGTGGGGTGGCATGGGGGCTAGAAGCCCTCTAAGCCTGATGGAACACTCGTTCTTCAGTATTAATTTTATACTTCTTATGAATAATGTTCAGTAGTTTTGTATCAGAACTTAATATTAATTCCCTCCCCATTAGTAGAACTCTACCCTTTTTAACATTTTTTTGTACACCACAATTTGTACATATTTTTCTACTTGTTAGGCGACACTAATTTGATTATTCGGATCGGACTTGCCAACGTTGTTTTTGACAAAACGGAAATAAAAATAAAATTGCAATTTTGAACTTTTATTTCTGATTGAAATGCCGAACCAATGATTTTGTATCGATTCATCGAGCATAAACGCATCATACCGAACATTGTATGTTAAACACCATTCCATTGGTTGTCGCGCATCTTCGGTCTACAATCCAATGAATCCGCAAAAGTCCAATTTGTCATTAATGATCTAAACCATGGCTTGCAGTGTGGTTTTGTATCAAGAAATTTAAGTTTGGCGCTGCTTCCCAAAAGGAAGTAACATAATTTAAATTATCCAACATGATCAACAATGTCATTTCCCATGTTTGTAGCGATGCCGCTCTGATATTGAAAGTATATGTTGGCATCGAATGCACGGATTGTTGTCGAAATAAAAGCGAGCCATAAGCAATTCAACGTTTAACATATTTATTTTCTTGAACTATGATTACGTTAGTGCCACTGAAATAAGCGAAAAAGCAACCCGAAGGCTGACATTTTAGACATGATGCAAAATAGCAATAAAGAAAATAAATTGCCAACTCTCAACACAGGCGAAACCAGTAATGTGTGCATGTTTAATACGCTACTCATTCTGTCTACATGCAAAGATCTGAACATCGGATTTTGGCCAATCAAGTTAACATGTTGGGTAAACGGGTTGTAGACACTCTCTTCAGTGTCAGCACTGCATTGCATTACTTTGGAATAGAATAATGTAGTTATATTTAGAGGTACCGACAATTAAATCATAATTACACCTGTCAAATTAATATTATCATGTGCAACGAGATATATCCTGCCTGTAATCTACACATTTATGGCTGTAATGTTAACACACCATGATGGTATCTGCCAAGTCTTGCTATCAGTTATTCTAGTCTTCAACATTTATTAAACTTTCATAAAAGTATGTCTAGTAAGTTTTGATACAAGGCTATATATATTTTTTAGCAATGTACTGCATTGCTCATATAACAATTCATGTATTTACACAAAACACCTTTCCCGTGCAATGACTTTTTTTTTTCTCCCTCCGTAATAAAAATGTCAAAAAAATCTGTAATACTAACAATCAAGTTGGTGTAGCCTTAGTAAATATTTTCTACTTTTTCTGACTACTGAGATTACTCTTGACGTGGTTTAGATGATTATTTTTGATATCAACTCTAGAAGTTTTGAACAGCAAATTATCCCATGATCATCACCGCCTGCTCTTGCACCCTGAAAGAGAGAGTGCTGCCACTTTATACTAATCCTTACCATGCTCAGCATACTTGGCTTGCCACTAGGGTTGTGATAAGTTAATTGGAAGGGTATGGGTGTGGACATGCTTCAGTTACTGGCCTATCCTGAGCTGCATGCAAAATCACATCCACATGTGAGTGTCACCAATGGCATTTTGATTGGTTGCCAACTAATAGCTGTTGTCATCTATATAATAAATGCTAACAGTGTGACTGCATCTTCTCCCAGATGCTGAGATCCACTCGCCTTTTTTGTGTTCGTTCACCACCTTTGATCTACCAGTTGGCAATGTATTAAGAGTGTGGAGAAATCTGAAATCTGTAGTGTTGAGTGTTGAGAGCAAAACTGCAGGGGTGCCACTGTGAATGTGTATTAAGATCAAAATACTATAAAATCACGATAGCTGATTCACGTGGTTTGTTGCTCTGTGTAAGTAAGCAAGTTGGTAAGCAAGTTGGCAATAAGATTTCAGTGTCACATTCGTACGTACCTTTTGTTTTCAGTGACAACTTAATTGTGATCATCTTCCCAATTATGATTTACACATTTACTGGGTGATAACAATGTTTTAATTGACTGAGAAAACGATGTATTATTGGTTCCTTGCATACATGTACATTTCACATGTAATATATGCAGCAATCTATCCTTGGATGTATGGGGTGGTATTTTGTGTTTTTCACTTGTCTAAATAGATGATAGAGCCAAACATTTTTGGAACTGAAACCAACTTTCTTGTGTGGTAATGTCTTCTGATGACTGTAATCTATATTTTTGTAAATGAAAACAGGTTTTCTGTGCATCAGGTGACAGATATCATGTAACTAAATAATACTTGTTGGTGCAGTGCACAACTCTGGACAGTTTTTCTAACTAAAAACTGCAGGTGACACATTTTGTGTGTGGATAAAACTTTTTTGGCAGTGTCACAGATATAACTACAGGCCACTTTACACAAGGTATAATGCACTGTAATTCTGTGTAATTCTCCTGAATGATTGGCAAGTTGCTACGTGGGTTAATTTATCACAGGATGGGGTTCAACCCTGACTATTTCAGGTCTCCATTAAGTATTTCTCCTATCGTATAACATGAGCCCATGTGGTTCTAATATCGGTAGTCTATAGCTCCTCATGTTGGGTTCAGTATACTGCAGTAAAGAGATGCTGCAAGGCATTTGTGGTGACCCTCAATTAACTCCACATGGTAGGGATGACTGCTCAAGTCATACCAACAGTTGGAGGGTAATTGAAATAGACAAGATGCAAATAAACATGGGTTTCTTCTGGATGAAGGATTCTGTGCATGTTGACAGGACAGAAATTAAGCAGAACAAAAGTGTTCATAATTGTTTGATAGTATAGAAATATAAATAAGTCATTTTGAAAAATCCTAAAATAACACGTTTGGAATAAAAAACTGAAGTTTTGGAATGTAGCTATTTTTCACAGGGGATATTTTGTATTCGTTGTCTTATTAATAATGGGTTTGGAATAGCGCAGCAAAAGCTGAATCACACTGAATAAGAACACATAAAATATGCAACATTGTAAGTGTGGATTCAAGATTATGTTTGTGATGTAGAGATGTGTGAAATTAGCACCCAGAAATAATGTCATCAAAAAAAATCACCCTGAAATAATCCCTTGGAAAAAGATCGATTATATCCCATTTGCATGTTTGTTTCTTCAGTCTATTTTGCTATTTTTTCTGGGATACATAATTTTTGGGGGCACTTATTTCATACCTCCTTTCTCAGCGCCTTGGTTGGTAGGTACTAAGTCTGACAATTCCCCAGAGCCCAGGGATCCTGCTGGGGAGAGCTTCTTGGATTTCTCCCCACTTTGCCAGGCATCCAAGTTCTACCCAACATCAATCACTCAGTGTCTGTAGGATATTGGACTTAATTCCACTGCTATCTGATGTCAGGTAATAGAATGCCCAGCAGGAAATATAATTGGAAGAGGTGACGAGATGGCATGCATGAGGGACAGGGAGGGATATGGGATCTATTGGGACTGTGGGGAAGGAGGGAGGAGATGTATGCCAAGTGGAGATATTTGGAATTAAGCTCTTGCAGCGAAGGTGTTGATGTAAGTAGATGACAGACATAACATAGAATACTCCCTCTTGTTTTATGGGGAATCTGGTGATGAGATCATATTTGAAGCATGTATTTCAAGATGGTCCAGAAAGAGACTTATCTGAGGCAATGTGATATACAAAATGCAGGCATTTCAATCAGAACAATGTTGTTGAAGTATCGACTATATATGTGGTGTGGCCCACAGCGTGTGGCCATATTGATCAGGAACATGCTGAGAGTGTTATTACACATTTTTATCATGACTGCCTTATAGGAATGGCAGTTAAAAGCCTGCAAAATTGCAAAAACGTGGAAGTGTGTCTGTCTGACAGTGGTTTATTTTAGAAAATTATTTGATGTCAAGTTTGATAAAAGTGATGTACGAGTGAAACAAACTGGTGTGTGCCGTCACATAGTGCTACAATTAGGCAGGTACAGCTGTACCTAGATAAGTTTTATCTGGATCCATTTGGTGTTTGTCAACCAGTCTGTAATTGTCTGTCTGTGTCTGCCTGTCTATTCCTATCCATCTGTCCCAGCCCTTTCGTCCATATTTTCCTGTCCATCCATCTATCCCCATCCTTCTGTCCCATCCATTCCCATCTGTCTATCCTGGTGTGTCCTGTCTGTCAGTCCCCTTATGTCTGTCCATCCATCTATCCCCATCAATCACTGTTCTCCCATCTCCCTCCTTCCATCCCCTATCTCCCTCCTCCCATCGCCCTTCTCCCATCTCCTTCCATCTCCCATCTCATCCTTCCATCTCCCATCTCCCTCCTTCCTTCGCCCTTCTTCCATATCATATCTCCTCCTTCCATCTCCCATCTCCCCCTTCCATCTCATCTCCCTCCTTGCGTCTCACTCATTCCATCTCCCACCTTCTTTCTCTCATCTCCTCCTTTTGTCTCTCTGCTCACATCTCCCCCTTCTGTCTCCTCTTCCTTCTCCCTCCTTCCATTTCCCCACTTCCATCTCCCTTTCTGTCTCCACATCCATCTCATCTTTCCATCTCCCTCCTTTCTTTACTCCCCTTCTTTCTCTACTTCCATCACCGCCATCGATCTCCCTTCTTCCTTTACTCCCCTTCCGTCTCCCCCTTCCATCTCTCCCTTCCGTCTCCCCCTTCCTTCTCCCCTTCCATCTTCCCCTTCTGTCTCCCCTTCCTTCTCTCCCTTTTATCTCCTTCCATCTCTCCCTTCCTTCTCCCCCTTCCTTCTCTCCCTTCCTTCTCCCCTTCCGTCTCCCTCCTTCTGTCTCCCTCCTTCTGTCTCCCTCCTTCCGTCTCCCTCCCATCTCCCTCCTTCCGTCTCCCTCCCATCTCCCTCCTTCTGTCTTCCTCCTTCTGTCTCCTTCCTGCCCTCTCCCTCCTTCCATCTCCCTCCTTCCGTCTCCCTACTTCGGTCTCCCCCTTCCATCTCCCTACCTTCTCCCCTTCCATCTCCCCTCCCATCCCCCCTTCCTTCTCCCTCTTCCATCTCCTTCCTTCTTCCCCTTCTCTCTCCCCATTCAGTCTCCCCTTCCATCTCCCCCTTCTGTCTCTCCCTTCCATATCCCCCTTCTATCTCCTTTCCATCTCCCCCTTCCGTCTCCCCCTTCCATCTCTTCCTTCTGTCTCCCCTTCCATCCTTCCTTTCTGTCTCCCCTTCTGTCTCCCCGTTCCATATCCTTCCTTATCCCCCTTCTGTCTCTCCATGCTGTCTCCCCTTCCATCTCCTTCCGTCTCCCCTTCTCTCTCCCCCTTCCTTCTCCCCCTTCTATTTCCCCTTCCATTTATCTCTCCTTTCTGTCTCCCCCTTCAGTTTCCATCTTCCTTCTCCCCTTCCTCCTCTCCCATCTTCCCCTTCTATCTCCCTCCTTCCATCTCACTACTTCGGTCTCCCCCTTCCATCTCCTTACTTCTTCCCCTTCCCTCTCCCCATTCAGTCTCCCCTTCCATCCCCCCTTCCACCTCCCTTCTGTCTCCCCTTCCGTCTCCCCCTTCCATCTCTTCCTTCTGTCTCCCGTTCCATCCTTCCTTTCTGTCTCCCCCTTCCATCTCCTTCCTGATCCCCCTTCTCTCCCCCCATTATGTCTCCCCTTTCATCTCCTTCTTCCGTCTCCCCTTCTGTCTCCCCCTTCCTTTCCCCCCTTCCTTCTCCCCCTTCTGTCTCCCTTCAGTCTCCCCCTTCCTTCTCTCCCGTCTCCCCTTCTATCTCCCCCATCCATATCTCCCTTCCATCTCCCCTTCCATCCCCCCTTCCACCTCCCTTCTGTCTCCCCTTCCATCTCTCCCTTCTGTCTCCCCTTCCGTCTCCCCCTTCCATCCCCCCTTCCACCTCCCTTCTGTCTCCCCCTTCCACATCTCCCTTCTCTCTCCCATTCTACCCAAGTCTGTTTGTCTGTCTCTGTCTATGTTTTTGTCCATCCATCTGTGTCCATTTGTCCATGAGTCATAAACCATTGTGAGTACTGCAGTTATGTGGATGACAGCAATGGGGTGGACAACTGTCTCATCCTGGATTGATCCCCTCCTAGACAGGCTCATCAAGCTTAGACACCCTGCTGATGAGGGCATCTGCCCCTCAGCCATATGGCCCTCTAACTTGCACAGTTGTTAGTGCCCTAATTGGTAATATGGCACCTAATGACAATCAAGGGTAAAGACAAAGAACCCCACCAGCATGGGGTGTCTTTGATGGGGTGTAGATGTTTGTGTTAAGTCAGCTATGTTTAATGGAAGGTGATAATGAAGCCACTGAATGTATTGGCTCTGTTTTCTTTTCATCATTAAGTGCTTCTGTCCAATTAATCTGAATACTACTTAAGACATGTACCATTGTTGTTGTTATTGAATTAATATTGTATTAATATTATTAATGTTTGTAATTACATGGAAATGGAAAAAACTGTCTTTTATATAAATTTTTTTATTCTGTAATTTTTATGAATATTTTAAGTGACATGTAATTAAATGTTTGAAACATTACCAATATGGACATTTTACTTAATTATATATTTGTTAATTAACATTTTAAAATGTTCAAGTTTCAGTTTGTTTTACATCTAAATGGAATGTCAAGCATAATTCACATTACATCTATAATACACCAATGCAATTAATAATAATAATAACAGGCATCAGCACGTTTGTAAGAACCATTTTAAAATACATAAATAAAAACATTTGTTTACATTTATAAATAATATATATATGTATATATATATACATATAATACCACTGGTATATATAATGTTTAAAATTAATACATAATTTGTATATTTTAAAGAAATTATTACGCAAACTAGAAATAAACAATTATATAAATTCAAGAATTGTTAGTTTCATATTGACCCTGTGGTCAGAATAGAGGTGTATTTCCAAACAATTATTGAATTATCTGATATTTAATAATTTTTATTTGCAACAAAAGTTGTAAACTGGTCTTATTGGTCGTACGTACATAACATACGTTATTGGCTGGTGGAATGATTTATTTTGTCCTTTGGCACTAAAAGAATCCTGGTTTTTAGTTACTGTCCAGCTGTATATGTTTTATATATTGGACAGTAACTAAATATGTTATAATTATAATTCTTGCAGTCTCAAGTAATCTCAAAGTGAAGGTTGACAAACAGTCACTGACAATTCCTGGTCATAACATAGATTAATGCTGACATTAATTGCAGTTTCTTTCAAGTTCAAATATTAATCCAAGTTTCATAACTTACAAAGTAATAAATAAAACCTCTGATTAGCTTCTAACACACCTCTGATGGTTCTGCTGCAATTCAGAATCAAATGTATACATATCACAGTGACATGAACACAGTACTGGTGATTTGTATTAATTACCTAAAAGTCAGATACAAAGATAAGAACACAACTTTGGTTGTGTTAACAATTAATCTCTACACAAGCTGGTCTACCCTGAACACTCTTATCAGTGCCCATTAGCTCCCTATCAGCTGGGGTTAATTCAGCAGACAAGTAAACAATCCTTCTATACCCCATCCCTGCAATATTTTAATTAACTTCAGCAAAGCAGCTTGTGCAAGAAAGTAATTCCATCAATGGGCGGAGGAGTCATGGTGGAAATGCAGACCGAAATTTGTCATGGTGAATTCGTACAAGCGGAAAATTCAAAATGGCAGGACATCAATGAGTGCAATAAATAGAATGAATGTGATGAGCAAGACAGTCGAGGGGGGGGGTCGGGGGTCGGGGGCTTCTTGCATTTCTGTGGACTAATCACTGAGGTTTCCGTTCAGATTAGAAGCTTGACCGATTCAGTCACCTGTACAGATTCCGCTCTTGATCGAATGAGCAAAGCTGATTTTGTTTCGTCTTTGGATGTAGGTAACATTTGTGGTTTTATTTTCATTGTGTGTTGTCACTTTCTGATCTTTATGAAGTTGCAGATAGACACTCGATTATTGTGGTTTATAAATACATTTCTAGATGTTGCTGTTTTGGCACTTTGTCATGTCTTTAGTGAAGGAACATTTTGTTCACTATTTCTGATTTAGTTGGTTTCGAAGTCGGTTTGGGTATAACTCACAAAACAGTTTTCACAGATATCACATTTTTGTTAAATCTCAAGATAGTGTATGAGTTTTCACAAAAATCAGTCAATAGAATTAAATATAATAAATAAGTATAAAAACTGGATAATTGTCACAGATGTATTATAAACAAAATCGATAGTTTAAGCATAACCTAGTTACACATTTGGTGTATTCTATACTATGTATTGTTTACTGTCTACACAATAATTGCAATGATTCTGCCTGTTATGCTTTTTTGAGTTCGATTATCTTATTCGTGTTATGGTCAGATTGTTTTAAATGTCTGTAGTATGCAATTTATAAACTACATCTTGGCTGCTGGTATGTGTTTCATAAAACACATTTTGACAACAAAAACCTTTGTTTACATTGCATGAGGAGGGAATGTAATTGTACAGTTGCCAACAAATGTACAGGTAAAATGAATAGAATGATAAATCACATCTGAAGCTTTCCCTTGTTTCAGGTGTGATGGTTCACATTTATCAGAACAAGTTCCGTGACCAAATGTACTTTCCCTTCTAGTTATCAGAATGCAATTTAGATTGCTGTGCCATATGGCTGACTTAGATCAAACACTTCCTCAGCCTCTACTGATGATCAGTCTGGCTGGACCATCCTGGGAGCACAAAGTCAGGAGGAGGAAGTCATGCGTGATGACTATCATCAGTAGTGTCTACAGAACTAATGACAACTGAGCATGTGAGCTTACCTGAGGTTCTGGTTCGGTGAATGTTTGAAGTAGGGAAATAGCGGCTGCCCAGTAATTATCTCGTAGTTTGATTCTGCTGAAGACAGCACTTGAAATTTCTTGGAGGCATGAATGGGGTGTAGTGTATGTCCTCTTGTAGTGTGCTGATGGTATATTTACATGGAAAGATTTATATTTTGACTAGTTTACGTAGGTTCGTCAGTCATCATTTATGGACCAGGGCATGTATGAATCATGGGTTGTTCATCAGAAATTGAAGGTCAGCAACTTCTACATTAAGGATTTCACAGACTACTTAGTGAATGTTTTTCTCTGTTTCCACTGTTTTTCTTGCTACAAAAATTCTTTACACTGGTTACGTGGTTTAATTCATATTTAAAGACGGCTTTTTGAGAGTAACTTTGAAAATCAGAGGATTCTCCTGAGTCTGAACCCTGTTTTTGTTATGTACACATTTCGTATATTTTGTTTTATTATCACATTGCAATTCACTTGCATTATGCAATTTTATAATTTATAACTGAGCATGTATATTAATATTTGGGTCAAATAAATAATTGTTCTTATTCCATTTTTGGTTGAGGTAGAATTGTGTACCCTCCATTTACAGTCTTTTATTGTCTGTCACCCAATGCTAAACAGTTCTGAGGACCATTTCACTAGCATTCTTATCAGCTTGTAAGCCCATTTTATTCTTTAAAATTGATTTCGCTCCTGAACCTTGAACTTATTTACTGAAAACTATCAACATTGGGATACGCCACTGGGACATTTTCGCTGGTGTGTCAAGGATATAATGTCCTCTGTGATATAGCATTTTGCACTTTAAACATTAATGACAGATTTTCCTTATGAATCCATTGTCAAGGTGAAATAGTCCCCCGGGTACTGCAACAATCTTAAAATTATTTGTTTTCATTTTAGAGTAAAGGGAAGTTTTTGTACAGCAAGACATATGGTCCATACGATTACTTTTTTAAATGCCTCACCGCAGGTAGACCTGTTTGTTTCTACACTAACTCATGTTCTCCAGGAAACATTCAGCCACAATGCATTTACTGCTCAAGAACAAGAAGTTTATTTTTGACTTTAAAAAGGAAACAAATTAAATACTTTGTTGACAACTGTTTGTAGTCAGGTACTTATGTAATATGTATGCAGCTGAGGCAATGTGCTGTGAACAGAATTATCCAAACTTCAAAAATTTGATCTCCGTTTTGTCTCGATCAAGTCTGCCATTCTAACGACTATGCTTATGGATTTTGAGACTGACCAATCCTTTGTTTTTATGCGCCTCTGAGCTTGGTTTCCAAGGATGTAGGCACAATAGAAGCTATCTTATTATTATTATTATTACTTTCTTTGTAAATCTCACCCAAAGATGTAATTTTATATTTATGTGTGCTTTCTATGAGTTATAATGCCATTGAGTTCCATACTGGTGACCAGACCAGTGCAATATAGGTTTTAGCATCATGAGCATAAAGTCATTTCAGGGTTTCATATAGCTTCGTATTTCAGTCAGTTGGAAGTGCTATTGTTCTAGAAGTAGACTGCTTGTTATAACCATTAATTTTAGTTATTCTGTTAATGTTATTAATTTTATTTATTTCATTACTTTATTAATTGTATTAGTTTTATTTATTATATATTTTATAAATTTTATTTTATTTATTATAAAAGATATATTTATTGACTTATCTACTTATTTCATTCATTTATTTTATTTTAAATGCATAGGTTAACTTGATTTGATGCTATACAGGTATATATATATTTTATTGATTAAATTTTATTGATGTAATCAAACATCAGTGGTCAAGATGTCCACAGCTAAGATATTTCTGAATTAAATTTGCATGTATGTATTAACCGTCAATGAAGTATCCTAGATTCATGACAGGGCACTGCACATAATGTTTATTACAATTCACAATAGAACCTGGGAGTCCTTGTGTAGAAGCTTAGAACAAAAACTATAACAAGTAAAAGTGCTTTGTGACTGCCCAGTCAACTGTAAAATGCAAGATATTAAAAATCCACATCACAGCAATTTGAAAGAGATCATTCATCATGTCTGGGAAGTAAGATATCCGCTGACAGTGCTGATTGACAGTGGTCTTTCTTCTGGTTTCTTGTCTCTTGGCGTTGGGCAGGCCAGACCATTGCTTCAAAGGTAACTCGATCTGCTGTTGCAAGATCTCAGTTCTGGTTGGTTTGCTCTGTTCTTCTGGTTCTTGAAAGACTTGAAAGACGGGCAGAATCAACAATTATGGTTTGAGATCTGCAGGACAATAGGGCAGGGGGTGGCCAGAAGTGTGACCTCTGGGGTGCAGTAAGACAAGTACACCAACCATGCTGCCTTTCTTTTAGGACATAAACATCTGCTGTCCCCTATAAAGATGCTTGTTGACAGATTTGTGGGTGAAATATGAACTCATATTTAAGTATGCCAATTTGGTATATAAATTTTTTTATTAGATGTGTTCAAAACCATTTTTGTAGTTGATGTTCATGTTTGGATTATTTGGTTAAATAAATGTCAAAGACAGTAACTTCAGTTTTGGTTTTGTTTTACCTGTTTGAGGTTTGAACATACATTTTAGGGTCATAAATATTGGTACGTGAACAGCTACCTCACCAAATCCACCTCTTAATTATTTAATTTTTTTTCTCATGTTTATTACACTTAATAATGTTAAATCAGTAGAATATGTTTACTTGCCAGTTTTATTACTGCATTTACCCTTCTCATGTCCTACACTTTAACCCTGAGTATTTTAAATGTTGATAGAATATTAATTTGTATTTACATTTACATTCCTTCAAGTGTATTTGACATTTAATAATAGGATATACTCATGATGGTATATTTACATGGAAAGATTTATATTTTGACTAGTTTACGTAGGTTCGTCAGTCATCATTTATGGACCAAGGCGTGTATGAATCATGGGTTGTTCATCAGAAATTGAATGCCAGCCACTTCAACATCAAGGATTTCACAGACTACTAAGTGAATGTTTTTTTCTGTTTCCTCTGTTTTTCTTGCTATGAAGATTCTTGACACTGGTTACGTGGTTTAATTCATATTTAAAGATGGCTTTTTGAGAGTGACTGAAAATCAGAGGATTCTTCTGAGTCTGAACCCTGTGAGGTAGGAGGAGCTTGTTGGGCTGTCCCCTGGTGATACGGTTGTTTGTTGTCAGTGTACCCTCAGTTGGCGTGATGTCCACAAGTCCACTCATAATAGGATATACTCATAATTTGAAACTAAAAATCATCAGTCTTTGAAAACATTCAACTGCCTGAATAGTTTTATGCACTATAAGTAGGCAGGCTTCTTATTCCAAAAGTAAAACATATTTCTGGTCACCCTTTAAATTGCCAACCAATAAAATTTGGCGCTGCGATAAATTAACAGAAAACGCATGTTTGTTATGTAACAGTAACATGAAAATATTCTTTTAATTCAATTATTTAATTCAGGCTCAAACACAAACATTTAATACATAGAGATCCGAACATATACAAATTTAGCAAGATGATGTCTATAAAAAGGATGAAACATAAAAATAATAACAGCTAAGTGTACCCCTGCTAATTTCTATTGACTATTCATTGTCTACTAGATTTCTTATCAGGCAATACTTCTAATTTGATATGAAAATGAAAACAAATAGAGATGGATCCAACCTTCCTTTTCATGACTCCAAATCAGGGTACTAGCCCATTGAAATGTTTGAGGAATCACCAGAATAAGTGGTAGATGCCAGAGAAATCAGTGGAAAGAACTGTACTGATGACAGGGTAATTGGATAATTTGCGTGTGAATCATTGCTGCTGTCCATTTGTCCACCTCCTGTCCAGTTGGTCAGTCACCAGGCAGCTAATTTCAGCCTGCTCACTAGTCAAGCTGACTGGCCGAATTCTGCTGCTCCGTTGAGTTGCACTATGGTATACTTTTGCTTTCAGGGAGCTGCCGATTCCCACACCTCTGAAGACAAGCCCGGGTAAGTGAAAGCTTTTAGAGTGTGCTGGGAGTGAACGGACATTGTAGATTGTGAATCTGGAAATTCTGTTGTATCTCGGACATTGTCTTCCTGTTTTGTGCATCATAAAACGTGACCGCAACCGACATATTTCTGAAGTAAATTGATGTGTTGTCCACTATCAACAATTGCCTATGACCGAGAAATGCCCGTTACATATCTGACATATTTTACCTGTGCACTTTGAGGTGAACACACTGAAGATGTACACATGCCCAATATGGAATCATGCCCAAGATGGGCTCATGCCTAAGATCATGCCTGAAATGGGCACATGCCCAAGATGTACTCATGCCCAAGATAGAGTCATGCCCGTGATGGGCTCATGCCTAAGATAGACATGCCTGAAATGGGCACATTCCCAAGATGTACTCATGCCCAAGATAGAGTCATACCCAAGATTGGCAAATGCCCAAGATGTACACAAACCCAAGATGTACACATACCAAAGATGTACACATGTCCAAGATGTACACACACCCAAGACGGAATCATGCCCAAGGTAGACTGATGCCCAGATATACTAAAGCCCAAGATGGATTCTTGCCCAAGGTGGACATTTGCACAAATAGACTCATAAGTTCATCACCAAAATATGCTCATGTCCATGATGTAGATCTGCACAAGTCAGATACCTGCCTACAAAGACCAGCCCATGAAGAAGACATATATAGACACATTATAAGAGCTCTGAGCAACTGTTAGATGGTTCAGCTACTGTTTTGTTTAGTTGATATGCTTTTCATTCCACAAGTTGAAAGAAATAATTTGCAGACATTACAGTTAAAAGGGCTCACTGGTGTATGTAAATATGTGTGTGTTCTGGCTTTTTGAAATGCTGATTACCAATAAAACGTGGTATTATGGAAATTTGCTGCATAGCCATGATGAATTTTAGTTTGTAATAAATCATTCCTGTAAGATTGGCACATGGCAGCGGTCTTATCTGCTGGTATGTCCCTGCCACTGCATTAGGAAAATACAGCTGCTAAGCTGTCATGGTGTTTACACAGAATTGTCACATCTTTCTGGAGGCAGTGAAATTGTATATGTGACAACATTGGAGGCAGGTAACTGTACCCATGTGAACTGTCAAGTCAAAACACTAGGCGGTATGGTGAAATTAGTTAGCACCCATTGTACAGACATTGGCATGTGGTATGAGGGACTTGAGTGTATCTAAGTTAGTACAAGGGACTTTAGTGTATTGTACAAGGCACATTGGTGTATTGTACAGGTACAAGGAACACTGGTACGTGGACATTAAAAGGGACAATGGTTAAACCATTTTAAGTAGAAAGTTACTAAATCAAGACAATTATTTTTGAGAAAAAAATCATTATTAGAGTAGACATAAAACGGAAGTTTGAAAGTTAAGTGAAGTGTTGTTTTCTTGAAATGATTGAATTGGTACAATAATTAATTGTGTGCATGATTACTGGTAAAAGAAAAAAACAGTTATGTCATATATTAAGTATCCTAACACTGGGGATGACTTAAAGTACTCACAGGAACTCTAATTTCTAGTCCACAAACATTGCTCTTTTTACACTTATTTCATTAGATAATAAACTGTTGTGATTCACATAGGGGACAAGTGCAGAGTTCATAGGAGGGGCAAATACCCCAACAGAATTGCAGGCATTATCTTCCTTTTGTCACACCCACTGGCAGAAAGGTGAAACCGGACACAGGTAAATTGGTCAAATTGCTCATCTTCAGTCTAATTGTACATGAGTGGACTAATTTCTCAAGGACCCCCCTGGGGAGTTTACTTGACATATAATACCTGTGTCCTGCCACTGCTGCAGGCAAGGATTAGATTAGCATGTGACATTTCTCATATTGTTTAGCTCCTTCTATTTATGCTGTGACAGCTGTCTTTAATTAAATTTATCGTATTTTAAGACGTATTTGTTTCCTGCTAAATTGCTGATTCTGTCACCATCTGCACTGTTGCCATGGTGTCATATTCTGCAAGTCTTCTTTTTGGTGGTTTATTGAAGGTCCTTCATCAGTTTGATTTGTTGCGTGTGTGGCTCCAGACTCATTCTGTAAAGAATAAACAATGATTACATTACATCTGGTAATATGCATGAAATTGTTAACATATATATTTTTGCACCTCCTAGTGGACCTTTGTCTAGATTTATGGTGTTTTATAAATTTACTTATTAATTATTATTATAATTGAATTATGTATGTTTTTCTTCTTATTTCTGGAAGTTATTTAGGAGGGAAGATAAACTGCCACGTCATTTCATCCCTGACAGGGGTGAAAAAAACTTACATGTGGCAATTTGCTCTGTTGGTGATAACATTACAGCAATGATAGCCAAAAACCAGCAACCTTTGCTATGGGCATGTGTAAGGTTACTGACCTTGGTTTACTGTTTTATGCCAAACAGATGGCAGGAAACACGTTTTTAAAATGCTAATAATTTATGCTGTTGCTATAAAAGAAGGAATGTAGATTTGATACAAGAAGGATTACTTAGTTTGTATTTTTTGCATTTTTTGAAGTTGAAGCCTTTGAAATTATTTATTATTGATGTGTTGCTACTAGGGACCTGCCTATTTGTGCAAAGGTCATGGAAACTTTTTATTTCTCAGAAAAGGGCTACTTGTGTAGTTATTAATGATGTGTTCTCACATTGCTGACGAAAGATGCATGCTAGGACAGCTGATTTCCTTTCATTCTTTTTAACTAATCATGTTGTGGTAAAGATCAGTTTCTGTTATGCTCAAATAAGTTCTAGCCTCTGTGTAGTATAACTGAGAGAATTTATTTTATTTGAACACTTTAAAAAATGTAATAAATGTTTTAACATTTCATACTTCTGGTTCATTTGTTATTTATCTGTTCAAAAACACATTGATAATACTAATAATAATGTATGATTTTGTACACTTCAACTGCATAAGTGTACTTTGTTGTATGCCTGAGTACCTGGCATTAGACAGTGATGGAGTTAATTTACAGATTTAGAACTTGTGTTCACTACATGAAGCATTGCTGAATGCTTCCTTGGAAGCTGGTTGGTTAAAACCTCAATCTGGAATTCAAACACAAGATAGTATACTGTATATAGTATGACAGAATCTGACAGATGTAAAACAACATTACTATTACAGAAAAGAAGCTTACATCCTGACTATTAAAATTAATTGAATTCGTGTAAGGGAGCAAAACAGATCACAATCTACATGTTTATGATTCCCTAAGCAGCACAGCTGATTTGTTTATGCACTTAGAAGTGTCTCCACTTCTTGTGAGGACCAATAAACCCATGTGAATTGCTGTGAAGTGTGCCAACTCTAAGCTCTTGAGAAGTGAAAAGGCACTTTATGGTTATATGATGCTTTGAGGCTTGGACATTAAACTGAACATCTTCTGTTAAAAACGTCCGTCAGCTGTTCTGCTCTGCAGTGGTCTGCCACCAAAAACCTTTTATAGCATTGTAAAAAAGATAGAAACAGTTTCACCATAGAAAGGTCTGGTGGTGTTGTTCATAAGTGTTGCATACAATTGCTAATCTGGAGAAATGTGGGTTTCAAAAAACATTGAATTAATTATATTCTGTAACTTAGTTATGAGTGAAGATATGAGAAATGTAGCACTAATTTTCTGAACTTCTGAGCTTTGTCATTCAGTTATTAAAATTAATATCCCATTTTCAAGTTTTGTTAGTGATAAAACATGGTTTTATTTGTCAGGAAAGATAACTTTAGTAAGTCTCATCAAGATTTACCTCATCAGCAATTTGAAGACCTAAAAATGGGATAGAATTTTTAAAACTTTTGACAACAGCATTTCAAAGCTAAAACAAAAATTACCAGAACATCTGGAGGCCTCCTTTTATTTTGTTATATTGAATATATATCTAAAGGTATATTTGGGTGAAAAACAACTCTATTCCCACCCATTGCTGGGTTATTGAGGTGAGAATCTGACATTGTTTTTTCAAAAGACAGTAGTTTTGGGCAGTAGGTCTACCAGAGTCTCTCTGAAAACAGGAAATTTGCTAAATGAACATTACAACATATTTTTCTGCCACAGAAACCTTCCTCAGTTGATTTTTAGGAAAAATTAACAAACATAAGTCATCAAGAATTTATTTTGGGAAAACTGTTAAACAATTCCACCCCCTTGTGTTGTGTTGTGTCTGTCACAGCCTGTTTGGTTTGTGTTTGCTCAAAAGAAATGTTTGATAATGTTTTTATAGCATTAATCGTTTCAACCTGGGTTCTACTAATATAAAATTGCAAAAAAAACATGATTTATAAAAATATACTGTGCAATTATGAATAACCTCTGTTTGGCTCACAATACCCCAATTAAAGGAGCATTTCTGCTTGTTTTCATCATAAAATCATGCTATACAGTATGTACATCATTATATCTATTAGAACATAACTGAAAGCCCAAATGTGTGTTACCAAACTATTTTGTGTTATTGAATTAAAGTTTTCCAGGAGGAAGTTGTTTGTTTACATGACAGTGTGCTGCTTTTGAAAGCATGACCTCAGATCTGAAGCCACGATGACAGCATGTTGACATGGAAAGCTTTGCATCCATTGTCAAGTCCAATCCTTCCTATGAATTGTCTGAACTCACTATATAGGGTTTGAGTGACAGCATGGGGATTTTTGTAAGCATTGAATT
This sequence comes from Escarpia spicata, assembly GCA_963995525.1. NCBI lineage: Eukaryota > Metazoa > Annelida > Polychaeta > Sabellida > Siboglinidae > Escarpia > Escarpia spicata. The sequence goes on along the minus strand of OZ023215.1, from coordinate 16,304,627 downwards.
GTTGAATTCAATAGTTGTTTCTGCTCCATTAAAACATTTGGGTGGTTAGTGAGTTAGAGTAATATAATTATACTGTTTAACGTGATGTTACAATGACAATAAACGGAAAACTTCTCTTTAAAATTTTAGTGACAATTTAATTAGGTATGATAAGTGCTATGGCCTAGTTGTCAACATGTCTTTGTGCCACGAACACCAGCTCTTCTTATCTGCATAGCTGTCTCCACAGTGTGTCAGTGACAATAGGAAGACTCAATGGCATATTCAGGTGTTTGTGTAGTTCGGAAGAGAAATGTTTTCATCTTTCTCCACAGACAATATTGCTCACATGAGTCAGTATTTGTGTAATTGGTTTTCTTTTGGCTGCTGTCATCAAGTGTCCAGATTGCTTCCAGCCATGAGTCACTTTAAGACCACATTGATGATTGAGGTTGTTACAATGTATGCTGACAAATGGCAGTGGATCTAGTTAACACATTGTATCATCACACTGACATGTCAAGAAATGAAATGAAGCCCACGCAGAACACCATATCTTCACAGGTAGTGACCACAAAGAAACAGTAAACACCAAGTCTCCTGTTTAAATCAACAAATCCTTAGCATGCACCTTGTTGGCTACAGTAATCTGCTTAGTACTGCGCATGCAATTTAATTAAATTGAAATGCTATGTTGTGAAATTGGTCACATGATAATTCTTCCTTGTGGTTCCATTGTATAGGGGTGAGGTCTAGCTCATGTAATGCTGCACTGCACTGGTTGTTGGTGCCCTCTACTGCTTCCTATCAGAAGCCCCTCCCCATCTTTCATTTTCCTCCTTTTAAAATCCCTGTGTACTTCTTGTTTCTCATCTGTGTTCTTCCCCTTTTCTGCAGCCTTGGTGTTTCTCCACCCCTGCCCTCATCCATTCTATTGAGGTGACTTGCTCATCCATCTGGCTTTTTATTAAATCTTCCAGTTAAGCTGCACTTCTTTCTGACCTCTTCCATCAAGTTATTCATTCTGCTTTTGTCCATCCTCTCTGTAATTGTAAGCACAATATCCAGTCTCTTGGGCTGCTCAGAGTTCTTTACACTTCACTCCCGACACCCCTTTTCAATCGATCACTATCTCAACTTCTGTGGAAAGCATTTTAGCCATGCTACAATTAGTGTGCAAAGAATCCTTACACAAGTATCCACCACTGTTTATAGCCAGGTACTCATTCATACAGCTGAGTGAACTGGAACAAAGTACACAGTAGAGAGAACAAACTTTGACCAAGTTTTAAACGGCAACAAGAACATTTGACCATGCAATCTCTAGATTTAGAGTCCTATGCACCAACTACTACACTACCGTGTTCCATGTGGTAGTTACTGTAGTCTGTGCATTCATAATGTTATTGACTGAATTTGTTTTTGGTGAGGCAGCAGTTCGGGTTGGAATGTAAGACGTTGTTTTTACAACATCAATGAGTGGTTTACATAGGGAGACTAATATTTGCAATCATACTATTCAAAACGGTCTCTGTTGTGTGTTCTACTTGTTGCCCAGTGCAACCAGACATGGGAGTGTAGTTTTTAGGGCTGCATTTGAGAAAATGACCCCTTAATGAGTTGGTGATCTGTTACATGATATTGTACAATTGCCTAATTAACAATAGATACTAGTTTTGTGTTACAATGTGGAGAATTGGGATCAGAGTTCTGTCTGCCCCCAAATGTACCCTGGACACTTGAGTAGCTGTAACCAAGTAGTGCAATAAGAGTGATAGCTGGCTTCAATTTTGCGAAATCAAATCAAGTATAATTGCCGCTACTTTACGTTTCTCATTTCGATTTCATTTATGAAATGTTGAAATCAATTACAAGTACACCATTATAGATACAGTTACATATGTGTTACGTGTGACCAGTAATTTACTCCAAAAGTAGTCACATGTTTTGAAACTAATTAATAGTTAATCACAGTTGATGTAATTGTTACAATTACACCAAATTAATCAGTTTCAAGTATACCATAACAACAAAACCATTTGCTTCATGTAACTTGCTTTTGTCTAGCCTCTAAGACAGGACCTGCTTCCAATAAAATAGTACTTCTGATAAAATATGGAAAACTGGTGTTTTGCCTGCCCCGATACCAAGCCAAAAATGAATAGTATTTCTGATTAAACATTTGTAAGTTGGTTCTATGCATGCCTCTAACCTTCTACTACCCTACCAACTGTTGTCAAGAGGCTGTTCAATGACTTGTTTTGTGGAGTGATCCAGTGGAATGTGATATGGGTATCACCAGGATGATGCACAGCACTGAAACACTAGGCAATTTGGTTTCACTGAAGAGTTACTCTTTGGTTATTATGGAATTATGTTGAATGCTAGATCTCACTCGACTGGCAATAATGTCAGGTTAGTATTGCAGCCGGAATTAGAAGTGTGAAATTGTTTTTGTTATCTATCTCCATGGTTTCGTTGTTCATGTTCTCTGTGTTAATTGGGTTTCAGTAAATAATAAAAATAGGTCAATGAATTTGGAATATCACCAAAAAAGTTTTTTCATGGTTAAAATTTACAACCATTGACATTTCGTCCATTGTATTGGCAATGTTTGTGCATCCAGCACATCAAAATTTTTTTAGAATCGAGTGGAGGGTTCAATTCTATACACACTTTACACATTTATTTTGGATTTGATTTTTTTATTTAAAAAACCCATGTTTGTCTTTCTTATGAAAGACAACATTGATTCTGAGTTAGGAACGATGAATGTGTTATTTTGTTCTGCCTTTCTCACTTACAGTGATAATAAACTCTTTCTTTTAGGGACTCCAGTCAGATTAAACTTATTCAGTAAACAATTCCATCATAATCTAGCTACAAATGAAATGAAAACATGCTGATATAATATGTTCTCACTATTTGTGGCATGTTTTGGAGACCTTGAATTGGCTTGAAATGATTTGTACTTAGTGACATAGGTCTGTCAGTTCCAGCTAAGGTCATACAGGTTAATCATCACATAGTTTTGCAGGCAAATAAGAGCAACACATTTCATAGGATTTCATATTTCATTGTTATTTTATAAGCAAAATGTGTGAATATCATACGTATGAGCTCAACAATCTTAGTAAAAGTGAAATATTCTAGTGAAATATACCTCAAGGTAATTTGTTTATTACTGGTAAGAGCAGTTTGCCATAGCTTGTTAGCTTTGGCATCTGCCAACCAAGGCAGAGGTATTTTCATAGTCACAAACAAATTTGCATAATAGACTTAAATTAATTCTTTCAACAATCTTATATAGATCAACAGTTTGTGGCTCACCTTGTGACAGATCCATTGTAGAGACATTTCACGTGTCTTTGATGTTAAAGACATTTGTATTCAGCAGGAATTTCGCTTCCTGCCTTTTGTGACCTACGACCACATTAAGTAATCTCATCAACAGAATAAATACAGACCTCCAAGAAAAGGTGAATGTCTTCTTTGATGTTGGATGGTTATGAAACGCAGGAAGGGAATTGCTATAATGGATATTAAATTGAAAGGATGGATTTGAAGTGCAAGTGACTGTTCATTGCATGACTTTGTATCTCCCTAAGCCTTGCTAATCCCTTGCTGCATACTTAATGGTGAACCTACCTAATGCCCTGTTAGAGTTGTGAACTGGATAGCAGTTTGGCCACAGGAAATAACTGCAGGAAAAATGGAGAACATTTCGGGACTGCAAATTATCTGAAAATAACAGTTGGAAATAAGTATTAAACTTGGGATTGCTTTGGTAATTGACTGCGGTCTAATGTTAGGAAATAATAAAGCCCCTTGTTGGGAGACAAATTAAATTGAGCCTCTGGGTTATGGAACATTGCATTCAATGCACCAACAATAGTTTCGTCAGAGCTAGCAGACTTCCTCTTCTTTCAGAGTAAGCAGTTAAGTAAACTGAAGCATTATAGAAGACACTGTATTTAAGTTTTAATGGGAGCATAGCATTATCTAGAGACTGTTCACTTGTCTTTCGGATGGGCTGAGTTTGTTTTGGGCAGATGGAAATTTGAGGAGCAAAAAAATTGACTCAGACTGTTGTTTGTAAGTCCATTATGCTCTAAAAACGTGTGTCACTTGTGTTTGTATGTATTATCGTATACACATGCATACAATAATACTTGTATGTGTGCATATCTATTGGGAGGATAATTTTGACTGGTAAAAATTTGATCCTTCATGAAGGCCTGAATAGGAGGTTGTCTGATCCATTAGGTACCATAATGACAGAATGTTTTGGGACACCAAAACAATCTAGAAAAATTAAAATTTGTATGTACTGTATGTTTTTGGGCACCTAAATAAATATAATTATTTTTGTCCCTATGTATTCAGACAGACAGGGTATAGGGCCTTTGAGACACCCAAGAATAGATAGTAGCAGGGTAATAAACAAGGATGACATGACGTCAGGACTCATTTGTGTCCCTAAATATTGGGACAGTGAATCTGAGATTTTTTTGTGCACCGTCTGTTTTGGGACAGCTGATAATTTAATTATTTTTAAGTGTCCCAATATGTACGGTCATTACAGTAATTATTGTCCATGCTTTGAATATTTTATACAACAGTATATTAGTAAATCAGTTGACTGCAATATTTGTTATACATCCCTGTAATAATTATAAGGTTTAGTCAGGAACTCTGATAATGTCCTTAATGGTTTCACAAGTTTTGCTGTTTTGACCACAAGTACCGATATAACACAGGCGTCAACACATGTGCAGAAAGATGTGATACCATAATTGCAGACAACAGTAATTAATTGATCATGGGAACAAGTTGAAGTTTAAAATACTGCAATGGTGACAATAGCTGCCCTTGGCTTGTTGCTCCACAGGTGGGTGTAAGTTCGCATTAAATGATTTGAATATATTTAAACATGAGTGTAGTAAAATTTGCCAATCCTACAGTACCACTATACCCCTTTAATATAATTTATGGTTTTGCCAGTAAATGTGATAACATCCTTAGTCGCTTCATAAATTCTGTTATTTTGACCATGAGTGTCGATATAGTGGTACACTTCCAGACATCAACACACAGAAATGTGTGATCCTGTTGTCAATCATTTAGGTGCTGCGTGAAACACACACCCATCCACCTCTGTCAATACTATATCAGTTCTTGCGGTTTTCTCCATTTCAAAATGTAACTGTCAAAAACAACTCGGCGTCCAAGTGAAAATATGCCTGGCCGTCAAGAAAATAATTACAGGCGAGCCGTGGCGGAGATCGGTTATCGTACTCTTAACCACCTTCAAATACCTGGTTGAACTTGGCACCGATAATGTTCACAATGAATTGTGGTGGCTATTATGCCTGGCTATATTGATTGATACGGCTATTGTGCATGGAGCCTGGTCAGTTGATTAGGATCAAACTAATAGCCTGGTGGAGATTTATGACTGCTCCTGGCAATAGCCTTTCCTTTGTAATCATGAGGATCAGGTGACCACCAATGAGGAGGGAAGATAGGGAGGCCATGGATGGTGAACTGAAGGAGGGAGGCCATGGATGGTGAACTGAAGGAGGGAGGCCGTAGATGGTGAACTCGTGATAGCTCAACAATTTAAACAGAAGGGCCATTGTTTACGAGTGCTTACTCAATTCAAATCTTTCACTCATCTGATTTCTTAATCATATGGCAGAAGAGCAAGCCTGCGTATTGTGTCAATTACTGGCTTGTTTGTGGAAGTATTTGTGTAAAATTTATGCAATTTTGGTCAATCACCAAATATTTAATAGTTTCAAGTGATTCACAAATATGGAATCTCCATGTGAATGCATAATAATCCACATGGTTCTATGTTAATATTGTCAAATTCCCATGCTCTCTTGGAAAACATGTAGCTGACAAGTTAATAATAATAATAATAATAATAAGATAACTTCTATTGCGTCTAAGTCCTTGGAAACCAAGCTCAGAGGCACATCAAGACAAAAAGGATTGGTTAATCTCAAAATTCTAAAGCAGTATTCCAGTTGTCAACAGATGTTTGAAGGGGCTAGGGAGTTAATTAGTTTGAAGGCTAATTGGTGGCCTGGCAATTGACTTTAACAAATTATCAAATGCACACACCAAAGTCACTTCTTTCAACTAAATAAGCAAACATACTTTTTTTAAACAAACTGGATATTAAACAATTAACATCTTACTTATTTGGACACCAATGTTCTGGATTCACTATGGGCTAAGCCAGTTGAGAAAATGGAATTATCATGTTAAATAATTATTAAAAAACATAACACTTCTGTGACATTTTGTGACTACTCAAATTTTTTAACCTCACACAGCAGGAAATTGGCAACAGTTGAGGGGTTAGCAGGAATTATACCCCATCACCCACCCCAATCATCAAGCTACAAGTCTTTCATCAGCACAGTGTCAACAACAGTGGATTTTTTCTTGTAAAGTACACATGGTGGAAATAAGTCTGTTGGTTACATAGTTTCAAGTTTCAAGTAACGCAGCCATTTATAAGTACAATTATGGTGCAGTTATCAACTGTGAATTGGGAATTGTTAAGTTTTTTAGATTGATGAGCTCGTGGACATGGCGCAAACAGGGAAGGTATGTGGGTGTGTTAAGGGCAGCTAGGTGGGGTTGCAATACAAAATGAGGCCAAGGACAATGATTTATGCTAATTTTTAATTTAGTTGGAACATATGGGTGCATGTGAGAAAAAATAAGTTAGTTGTGTCTTGCTTCCAAAGTCTCCTGTGGTAACCCAGACATAAATGGGGAATGTGGGAACTGCTTTTATCACCCCCTAGGAGTAAAGCTTCCCCCCAATGGGGAGCACTAGTCACACATCTGTCATCATTTACACTGCTGCTTCCAACTAGTAGGATGTACCATGTAATATAACTGACTGTTCTGAAGATGCACCAAAGAAATCGTTTGTCATATTGAAAAGAAACTATTTTGTGTCATTAGATATTCACTGCAGGTTATGAAAGGTAGTCTTTAAAACGGTAATTTATGGAAAATAGCACCTATCCAGTACATGCTAGTGAATTATATTGTACAGCAAAAGAAGCACGATTTATGAAACCACAACTTTAATGGGCTGTGCAGGAAATAACATTTGGCAATAATTTACCATTTCCTGGGTGTGATGATGCACTGTGCCATATGTGATGAATGCTTTGATGGTTGTGTCTCTCAGAAGATGGCTAGGAGGGTGCAGGGAGCCCACCAGGGGTTGCTCAATAGGGTGGCTGGGAGCCACATGGGGTAGTTAACAGTGATCATTAGTGGTCCAGAAATGCGGTGTTTATTAGGTTTCCACAGTGCCAAGGATGGATGAGGAAATAGATGAAATAGACCATGACATAAAGTGCTGATTAATTATAATATTTTACTTCCGTAAGTTAATTCAATCAACTCAAATTATGATGGTCAATTTTAAACTTGATGTACCGTTGAGTAAATGTTTTATTTTGTTGAAAGTTTGCAAGTCTGTTTGGGTTTTAGTGGATACATGTTTTGAGAAAATTACTGTTGCAAGTGACTGATTTATTTTACGGTTCTCCTCTTTCTCCCAATAATCTGTGGTGGGACTGGCCTCGATACTGGTCTTCGATTTTTCCATTTTCATTCCATCACTGTTCTCACACTGCTGTATCTGTCACCCTCCTCCACTCCCCCTATTTCTTTCTCTTGTTCTCTACAAGTTTCTCTCCTAAGCCTGCCAAATCTTTCTTGGTCAGTAAAAGCCAAATGAAACATGCAACAGGAAAGGGGATATTATATTAAGTCACAAAGTTGTACAATGGAGTTTAATGCCATTTTTATTCCACAGATCATGTGAGCTTTAAAATTATACCTTGTTGAAATATCTTCAGTAGTTTATGATTTATTGCTAAAATTGAGGCAACATTTTAAAAAGTTACGTTTAAAAAAATGAAGTAATTTTTACTGTTATTGTCCATGGTTTCTTAGTACAGTCGCGCCTCGTTATAACGCGGTAGTCGGGGTCCACGAAATGAATCCGCGTTATAAACGAGGTGCGTTATAAACGTGGCGTGTTCCCATATCTGCTGTCAGGGGCGCTACGACGACGACCGACACCGCTGCTGCACGAAGAACGCCATCGAAGCCAACCAAAGTGTGCACGTCGCGCAGTCTACCGGTACACGCAGTTTATGAAGCTTATTAAACTGCCAACCAATGTCAATGTGTATTCTGTTTAAATATCGTACACTTTTGGACAATGTTGAACTGAATAAAATTCATGAATTGTGTACCGTTTTTAAATAAACAATGGACCAACAAGCCACGGTCAACTGAACGATAATATGGTACCGCTGACGTAAGATCTAAAATAATGACCTGGCCGAATACGCAAATGATTTGAGAAACGCTGTGTTAGAGTTTATTAAGGATTTAAAGCTATAAGTACGCTCACAATTGGCTTAACTTCGTCTTTCAATCAAAATACCAATTTAGAAAGCACATTAACCGTGCCGAACAATATTACGATTCACCAATTCATATGCGGTTGACGAATTAATATTTTGGCGCACCGGTACAGGCAGTAGCTTTGCGTTCATCGCAGCGAAAAGCTAATATTTGTTACGCAATGTTAGCTTACTGATCTTGTCTACTAAGCTGTATTAAAACGTATTTAACCCATTCTTAAGCAAGGCGTATTTGTGAATTTCAATTGCACATTACAAGCCGCCCGGCGCCGAAACCAGGCGAACTGGCGATCCGCGGAAGCCATGAGCATGACTAGCAGATTGGAAACGATTCGTTTGATGTCGGCGCAAAACAAACAATACCTCGCTCCACATTTACTGTTCCTAAAGTTAAAACTGAATATGATTAGTCAACAAAATTTTGATAGCATTGGCAGTGCAGAATAAACAACGGCAATGTAGTGACGCGCCTCGCACTTGATTCGTTGCAGTTGTACGTCAACGTTAAATTTATTGTCCGCCAACTAGTCTTTCAATATACACATGCCGTGGACAAAGACGGGGATAACTTCACACAAAACAATTGACAGTTATTACCGTGTTAATATAGTTTGTCATAGCGCCCATGTTCCCCCTGGCGGCAGAAATTCGGGGTCCACGACCGACCGCGTTATAACCGAATCCGCGTTATAACGGGGCGCGTTATAACGAGGCGCGACTGTATGTGGGTTTGTAAATGCACGCATTTTCTTGGTTTGGAATTATGTCATTGACAATAAACCGGATATTGAAAGATGAAATTATCAAGTATGCATTTCTGGCAAAATAAAAAAATTTATGAGACATGATCTAAACAGCTATTTTTGGCTTGTGTGCAGAATATGTGTGACTATACCTGGAGAGTCACATGACCCAGACAGCTATTTTTGGCTTGTGTGCAGAATAGGCCTGTGTGACTTTATACCCAGTTCACTGTAGCGAGACACATGCTATAATAATAATAATAATAATATGATTATAATACATTGCCTTTTACTCATCATTCATGTTTATAAAAGAAACCCACAACATGTGTAAGTTATGTAAATGTTTGTTTTGCCAGTGTTAGACTCGTGTATATGTAGTGTTATCAAGTGTGGGGGCAAGATTATGAAACCAAATCAAAGCAACTGCGTAGTTAGATCACAACTTCTGATGAAATCATATCACTTATACTTGGCTGTTGGCAATACCACCTTTGATCCCCCTGAGAGTTAAATCATGATACTGTTGCAACAAGAAGATTTATTATTTCTAATCAATAAGATATTGCTCTGGGGTGAGTGAGCAAGCAATGTTGTTGATTTGGTTGCTGACATGGTAAATCCTGTTATCAAGTGTGATTTCTTGTCTCTGAAATTGAAATGCGATAGCTCTCTAATCACAAACTTCTATGATATACAATGGTAGTGCACTGAACTGATAAACTGTACTTTCTCTTGTGGTTTACTGTTGCTCTTTAATGCTAGTGTCAGCTCAAATGATTTGAACCAAGATAAAAGAAGGAAATGCGGTTTCTATTGTACTGGTCATGACTAATGATTTTAGTAGGAAAAGGTCAATAACACAGAAGAAAGAAAACAAAGTTTATAGTAGAACAAACATATTTTAAAACAAACATGCCTTTAATGTCAACATATATGTGTAGAAGTTGAGAAATGTAACCTGGTTTGTTCATAACTTGTAAACTGTTTTCTGTGTCATGATAATAGTTGTAGTGTTGTAAGACAAACAGTGCTATTAAGGTGACCTTGTTACTAGTAAAATGTTGGCACCGTTTTGTTGTATTTTTGTTAAATGTAATAAATACTATTTCTTTTTAATTCTTCAGTTTGTTCTAAGGTTGCCATTTTGGCAATTGCCATATTCATGGAGTGTCCATGCAAGTCTGATATGTCTATTGCTGTGCCTTGCTGACTTGTTAAGCATAGATTGGTCCATTCCTTTATGTTCGGCCAGTTTTTCTTCAGGTAGTCTTCTCTTGCAAGGTTGGATGTTGAGATAATGTGCCGAGTGATATAATCCAACATGGAGAGCATTAATTGTTTCACAGTTCTCAACAAGGGTTCGTGCTTTCCGGAAAGGAGTGAAGTTGTCACTATAAGTTAATCATATCAACACAAATTATGATGGTTAACTTTAAATATGATTTACCATTGAGTGAATGTTTTATTTTTGAAAGTTTGCAAATCTGTTTCAGTTTTCACTGGAAGCTTATTTTGAAGAAAAAAATACTATTGCAAGTGAGTGGTTTATTTTAAATACAGCACTATTACTGTTTCTCTCATCTTTCACCCACAAATGCAGGGTGAGGCTGGCCTTGATACTGGGCCTCGATTTTCCCCTTCTCAGTCCATCTTGTGTTTGATGTAAGAAATTAAGAGTCTTCTTTAACATTACATTTCAGTTTCAGGTGTATTAATTTTATGGAGCAGTACACAGTTATGACCAGAAGGACCATACTAGGTCGTTCCTGTCAAAGTTTGTATGCTGTAGTAACTCGAACTAACACTGAACAGGCCTGGTAGGTATTGTTGAATATAACTGATGTGGACTGTGATCTGGCAACTGTCATTGAGTGCAGTATCCTTTCAGTGTTCACACATATGTACCCTTTCAACACCCACCTGCTATTTTCCTTTCAACACCCACATTAAAAATCTAATGTTAATGTTAAATAATTGGAAATGGAAAGCATGCCACTACTTGAACTAATTCACCATTCGTTCATGCTTCAGTTGTCCCAGTGGGGGTATTCCTATGTATGAAATAGGCTGGAAGAAATTTATTATGCTGAACTTTCCAGACTACTCTGGCGATGACAGCAAATTGGCCCGCATGAATGGGTGGAAACGCAAAGAGCAACAACGACTTGGAAGAGGGCAAACTGGTTGACTGCACCAGCATTATGGGGTGATCTGTGGTGGCAGTGGTCTTGCCCTAAACATAGGTGTGGCACTGTGGCCTTTGTCCGGTGAAGGATGACCACTCTTTGCCCTGTTTCATCCCCATTGCACCCTTCATTTGCCATGGGAAATGGAGTAACTTGGGATGCTAACTAATCAGTGTCCTGTGTAATTTGTGGTGGATGCCAACAACAGCTGCATAGCGATGGTCGGTTTATCTGCTCCTGGCATCGATGGTCTTCCTCCATGGAGAAATTAAATTTGATTTAATCTGGGAAGGCCAGGGGCTGTTCTTACCTGTCCGTCCTGCAACACCTGTGTCCCTAAGATGAACACTGTGTGGGTGGTTGTTTTGTGTAAGGCAGACATGTTTGTTCAGCTGTCTGCCAGTAATTTGTTTAATTCATTTATATATATATATATATATATACAAAAAAATAACTTATTTCCCATGTGCAGATGATGGAGACATGGAGGAAAAGTTATGTTTTGTTTCTTCAGAGTACAGACATACCCCAGAACAATCCCCCAGATGTTTAGTCACATTTAGTCACATGATCCTTGTTGTTTTGGTTGATTAATGCAGCACTGTGATGTAACCATAAACTTTGTTTTTTGTGTGAATATTGGTTAGTTTTTATAATAATAATAATAATAAAGTTTCTTTTACCATGCGATCTCTAACTAATAATTAATCAATGCACTCACAATATAGAAACATAAAAACAATTAAAATAATATATAAATTAGTTGTAAATTAATTAATTGACAAAATAAAAAATAGTTTATAAATTAACAAGAATCACTAAAACGTCATGTAAATAAATGTTGCTATTGTCCACCATAAGTTTGTTTAAATAAATGTCTTCAGGTGACGTTTAAATAAAAACACAGACGGAGCATCTCATAGAGTCAATGGCAGTTCGTTCCATTTGGCCGGACCAGTTATGCCAAACGCTCGCCTGCCGATGGATTTTGATGCTGGTGGAACTGCAAGCTGAAGATGGTCATGAAGCTGCCAAAGACGAGGGTTGCGAGTTCGTGGATGTAGTAGATGTGCAAGGTACTTCGGCGCCAAACCATGGAGCACCTTGTAAATATACACAAGTACTTTAAACACAATGCGTTGTCTGACTGGCAACCAGTGCAGAAGCGCCAATACTGGTGTGATGTATGAAGATATAGGTGTGAGGACAACTAGGTGGGCTGCCCTATTGTGTATCTTCTGGAGACGTGCTAAGTGAAATTCGGGTAGGTCTAGCAGCAGAGAGTTGCAGTAATCTAAGCTTGAAACAACCAGCGCAATGACCAATGAATGGCGGACAGGCTTCGTGATATAGGCCCTGATGGAGCTAATATGTTTTATGCAACTCATCTCATCACAATCAATCACAGTACAGTGCTACATATCACACTACAATGGAGAATCCAGTAGTTGTAGACAGATTAGTTTGGAAGCAAATCGCCAAAGTATTATACAGATCGAACACATTTCTAATGCTAAGCTAGTTGAAACATTACAGGGTGGTAGTTAAGACCATTTGAACTTCAAATTGCAATGGCATCTTCATTATAGCTACTGGAAACATATCAAGCCCAGCTCTCCTGCCTAAGGTAGTGTTTGCATAAAACAAAGGGAAAACTAAACAAAGATCCAGTTGATAAAACCCACAGACAAACCATGTCCAGTCATCAACAGTCTCAGACAAATGACTACTTGCAACAGGATACCATGACCAATTATGCCTCTGTCTAGCCGGACACAGCAAGATTTGTTCTTGATGTTGTCTCCAGCACTGTTCAATTATACCAGTTCAGTAGGAAGAAGATAATAGTCAGAGAAACTTGATTGGTCAGAATGTCCTGACCATGATTGCAATTTCCTCTAGGCTGATACTGTGAGGAGATAAGTTGGAAGACAGACAGCTTTATTTCTCATATTGTGTTGCTGTCCCAAAGTTTGACACTTGCTTCAGGCTGATGCAGTAGTTCAGGGCACCTTGGTTGGGCAAATTCAGTGGTGGGGATTCCTACAAGAAACATTCAAGATAATATGCCTCACATGGGCATGTGTAGTAAACCGTGACACTAGGTTTACTGTTGTTGGGTTTATTTTATTGGTATGTGAGTTGGTTTATGTCATACAGTTGTGTGTTTGTGAGTCGGCTTATGTCATACAGTGAAGTAGTACATGCACTTAATTGCCAATTTTACAAGAAACAAAATGAAAGTAAATATGTTACGAAGTTTAGGTAAAAGTAAAAAAAACATCTAGGACTTTAGTGTGGGTTTTTATATAACAGTTATGTCTATAACCAAAACTTATTTATACAGCTGAGTGATGTTAGGCAATGAGAATTGAATTGTCCAATCCTTGAAACAGTAGCAAGTGGATCCAAATCAAAGGTCATTCAACAGACGGTGGCATTCTAATTACTGCTATTTCACTAAGTGCTACAGATGGTATGGGTGCAGTAGATCTTTACTAAAAGTTGTCTTAATCAAAGATCTTACAATGGAGGTCTGTTAAATGGGTTCAACAAGACTTGAGTAGGATGATGGTGTAACAGGTATGATTGACTATAACATTTTGATAATAATAATTTGAAAATAAGAGTGGATTGTCTGAACATGCCATAATTCATCCCTTTCTCATAATGTACATTATCCCACTAAAAGGTACCCCTTCTTCTTCTTATGTTCAGCTCAGAACTCTATATCAGCTACGCGTATGTGGCTGGAGTATTGTCGAGCTTGGGTGGAACGTTGCAAATAGCAGGTGGTGTAGTGCTGGTTTAGGTCTTTTCGTTACACACGTAGTGGGTTTGATGATGGAGCATCTCAACATTGGGCTTAGGACTGTTGAAACCCCTGGGCAGTGATTTTTCTGGTAATTCTATTATAATAGTTCTCTTTGCTACATATGACGTTATGAGCAATATACAGCACAACATTACTTTTTCATGCATTTAGCACACACCAATACCATATAGGGCCTAACATATTTTATTTTAGACTATGATATCTGCAGATACAATCAGACGTGGTATACAATTGAACAAAAGTCTGAGGACCAAACAAGAAGTCCACTGATGGGTGATTTCATTGTCCAACACTGGACCACTCAGCAGACCATCTGGAAGAACTTCACACCTTCAGTGTCTCTCTCAAAGATACTCATCCAACAGCAGGTGTGTGACATTTAAAGCTGTTTCCTCATCTGGCTTAATGCATCATTAATTCAAGTTCTTTGATGTTTAAATACATAATGTGTGAATATTAAAAATAATATCTGCAAGCCAACAATTTCAACACAATGTGTAATCGTGTCGAGCATTTGTGTAAACATTGCAATTTTGAGAATAACTTTTATAAATAAATCAATTCCATTAAATCAACAGTTTTTCTGATGATTTTTGACAAAACTCCACAGAAAAGTTGTAGAAATCTGGCTATGTTGTAGTGGATACTACCAGTATGTAGGCACGCTTTTTAGTTAAAATAGTTTGAAATGAGAAGAGTAAAAATTGAAGAGGAACTTTTCCTCTTCAATTTGCTGTTGGATGAGTATCTTTGAGAGAGACACTGAAGGTGTGAAGTTCTTCCAGATGGTCTACTGAATGGTCCAGTGTTGGACATTGAAGCCACCCATCAGTGGACATTTTGGTTGGTCCTCAGACTTCTTATGTGAGACTCTTGTTTCTCTGTGTGCAAGAGCATTGAAGCAGGACTTATCCAGGAGTAGGTCCATATGGCAACAGTTGTAACCACCCATTGAAAGAGTACATTTTGTTGTTGGTAGATTAGCAAGGCCTGTTAAATTAATTGGGGCTGCCATTTGGTTACTACTTTTAGTGTTTTGTGTTTGTAATTGTTAAATTCACTAGGTCAACTGTCCTTGCAAAGGCAACAATAACATGGCTGTTTTATTGTTCTTCATACTTGTGATTTTGTTTAAAGAAACCAGTTATTAGATACAGATGAACAAGTTGCTTTGATTAGCATTAGCCTTCTGGGCACATTTATGGTAAAGAGTGACTTTCACTGCATGACTTCACCTATTTCAATATCTCACACATTTTCAAATCTTCTATTAATAATAATAAAAAGTACTGCTATATTTAAAATAATTTTTTTAATTAATATGTTTTCTTAATTTGATCAGTAAGATATACTGTTTTCAAGTTTGGACATCATCTTTATTCACAGTTATTGGTGAATCTTTAACAATTCCCTTGAAGCTGAACTCTGCCACAATAATGTTTCCAATCCAAAGCGCCATTACTTCAAGATTGTCCAAAGCCCCTCTTGTGAAGGAGCAAGCCACTTGAATGTAGGGGTTATTTAACATTACCCTACTACTTGATGTCTTACAACTTTTGACCAGGGTTCTTCAGTCTGAGCAGGTCCTGAGTGTGAGATTGGGGTCAATTAATTGTGTACAGGTCCCATCCTTTTGTCACTGATATCATTCCCATGGAATAAATCCTTGCCCCCAATTAGGGCCTCATTAAATAACCCCCTGCTGGGGTGAACATTGGGGGTGGTTCCACTGTAAACACCCCCCCAGTGGTGGGTTATGAGGGCAGGGTGTTAATGTTCCAGTTAGTGTTGTGTGTCCCCTGTGCAAGGGTAGACATTGGTGCATTTGGGTGCAGTCACACCAAGAGGGTAAGGAGGGTGTATTGGCTAATTGTCAGGACAAGTTTATTGGGGAATTACACAGGTATATATGGAGGAGCAGCTGAGCCAGGTATTGTTCATTTCGCCATCTTCCTGAGTCTATTATCCAGGTGTCGTTGGGTGGCAATAGGAGATTTTTTAATGGTATAGACCGCATTTTTAAATCTCCTTGCACCTACATAGTTTTTGAGTTGCGTTTTTAAGGTTTTGGCAAAATGTTCTGTAGTGCATTGCATAATGTTTGAACCTTGGGCAAGTTTGTTCACTCTATGTTGCTCTAGTTTATTCTACTGTATGACTGAGTAGCTAGCAATAAACAGTGGTGGATTGTAGTGTAAGATAAAGTCTGCAAAAGAAGTTGAGATATTGTTCGAGTGAACATGTCTGCCAGAAGTAAAACGTAAATTGCTTTGAGCAGTCCTAAGGACTGGATATCGCTCCATATAACAACTTACCTTTTTTCTTACAATATATTTAAAAAAAATACCAAAATGCTCCTTTAATGACTTATGAATCCGATTACATATTTGGGGGCATGTATTATTATCATGCTTCCTTTTTATAACATATGTTAGGTGAACATAAATTTGTACATCAATAAGTTTGTTTTTACCACAGTGCCACCTGTCTTCACATTTAATAGAATCTAGGCAGATTTCTCCCACCCACTGCTGTGTGGGTGCCTGTTTACTGCAAATTTATTTTGGTGAGTAAATATACTTTATTGCCCACTGGTCATTATTGTTAGCAGACAAAGCATTTATGGCATATTTTACAACTGGTGAATTTAGAAATTCCTGATGTTGAATCACTGAGGCATGTCAGGCCTGACTGTGTGGTTGAGTTGTGCTCAGTGGTGCCTAGGCACTTCTGGTGTTTTATTGCTGTGTATTTGCTTGTTGCCAACCAGTGTGTAGTTATCTCAGTTGGGTGTCTTGTCTTGTTGTGTGGGGGTTCAACACTATAGGTCAGAGAGAGTAGAAGTTGAGTAGAATTAGTTTCAGTCTTTCATGCACCCAAGGTGTGAGTGGGATGGACAATGGATTATGCTACAAGCAGCCTACCTGTTTGTGAAGCAAGAATAAAATTTACTGTGTAAATGCTTGATTTATTGGTTGTAAAGTTGAGTGAATTGCATCTGTCAACAAACCAGTGGGAACACATCTTAGAGAACTTAACACAAGATCAGTTGTAATGTTGTCATCTGCCATGGATGCTTTACTGGTGACATATATTTGGGAACATTTTACATTGTAATTATAATTATTTAAACTCCTTAAAATATTATAATCTTGTTGATTAATAAATTGTATTAGTGTAACCATTTCCTGTGCTTTCAGTGATATGATCGTATAAAAAATCACAATTATAACAGTGACTCTAACATCCAAAGAAACAACTAATTATTGCAAATTAGTAATTTTTGTGTGAAAGAATTTTTTACTAAATATAAAATCCTTGCAAACATTTGGTGGTTTTTGAAACTGTTAAAGGCCGTTTTGAAACCTATAAACTATCATAAATCTGCAAAAATTAGATTACTACCTTTGCCCAATTTGTCATGCTAAGAATCTTATAATTATTGTTCATGTCATTATGTAGTAGGTCCATAATAATCAGGGTAATTACAATATAATTGATTACTGCAGCCAGTTCAGGGATTTATTTTGAAAACTGGATGGGAAATATTCAGTGTGATATGAAAAAAATTGAAACATGGAAGATGTCATATGACATACCAAGATATTAGATTATTAATTTACACAGATTCAGGGAAGTCTGTGATGGACATCTTGCTATAATCAAGCCAGTGTATATCAGGTTTTCCCCATAGACAGCTTGCACCTCAAGCGCTAAATGTTCAGGGATTAATCTGTGACCCCCCCCCCCCCGAAAGAAAAGTAACTAACATTTTTTTTAAATTTCCTATATGCCAATTGTTCTCACATTGAGTAGATAAGCTACATAGGGTAGATATTATTATAACGACTGTCTCGTATGAACTGCCAAGTTATCCTGATTTGGGGCAGGCATTTTTGCTAGTTCAATTAAAGCAGCACCCTCCGGAGTGAAGGGCTGTTTAGGCATCCTCTTCTGTTAGGTCTGTGTGTAGGGTATGCACATCTTAAGTTGACAACATCCATCTGCCCAGTTGAGTGGTGCTTCAATGGGACAAGGAGCTTCTCAGAGTTATCCGATCGACTCGTTTTAATTAAACAATCTGGCACAATGCTGTAGACAGTTTAACACAATTTGGGGGATGTGAATTGAGCGTGAATAGGCATACCTGCTGTTCTGGTGACACATATTACACTGAGATACATTCATTTACATACGTTTAGAAGATGTGAACAAAGGTTTGTTGAATCTCGCCCCTGGGAAAGGGTTGAAAGATACCATCTGTTCTGTACATCGTTTATGCATCAGTTTTGTTTGTAACGTGATTCGTATCACAAACGTCTTATATTGTACATTGATCAGTAATCTTGTGTATTATTGCTTTTGCAGTGAAAGGTATGTAGCCTGCCTTTTTGCTTGACTTCAAGCGAGCAAGGGGTAACCTGATTTAAACAGTTCAATATCACAAAGGCAAAATAACTAAATATATCATTTGTAGTTATCAATATTTCACCCTTAATGGTGGCAAACAATGTTGATAATTAAATAATTAATCGTGCTAGTTTTGGAGACAGGTACTTGTAAGTTGGCATTAGTAATTTAAGAAAACCTCCATGGCTTTTGGATCACATATGGTGTTAACATTGTTACTGTAGAGCTGATTTATCTTGTCCGGTTGTGAGTGTGTAAATCAGATAAGGACAATTTATTTGGAACCTCACATCAGATTAATCCTTCTGAACTGAGCCTGTCACTGAAGGACGAGTTCAGATTTTAATCAATGACAAATTACACTGCAAAATTACCCATTTCGAACACGTTTAATTTAATTTAGTACACACTACAAAGGAACTTATTTAACGACCCTCCCTGAGGGGTTTTAACAGGTGGGACAAGGTTAGTCTAGGGTGACAGTGTGGGATTATGGGCCAGTTCTTCCATAGTCATATGGTCTTCTTTTATTGGACAAGACATCCACTCTTGTAAGTATTTAACAAGTGACATTTTTATGCTTGATTTTGAGGTTTTGCTTTCTTTTACACACAACTCTAATTTATATCGTCCTAAATCAGAGTTTTAAGAAGAACATTTTCAGAATGTATTTCACTAAGACGTTTTTTAAATCCCCCACTAGCTCTCTAGGCAAGTAGGCACACTTATAAAATAGAGTGAATAATTATCTAACAGTGGCTGAAAATACATTCTGGTAACCATTTTCCAACCACGTTTGAAATGTGCTCATTGGGTGAAGAGCCAAATTTTTATAAAAGACTGCCGTATCACAGAGGACACTATTTCCGTGACACACCAGCAAAAGTGCATATGTTTTCATAATTTCCAACAACAAAGGTCACAGAGTGTGCTAACAACATCGACAACAATTTTGTTATTGAGTAGAGAAAGCAAAATGAAGGTTCGTTGTGTGCGTTTAGAGTTAGAAACCAGAGAAACAGCCAAGAGAATACAGAGAATATAAAGAAGTAAGTGTAGCTACCAGTTGTCACAAACTTGCCAATTTGATCAAGATTGCCATCTAAAGCAACACATTCCAGTTGGTAAACAGACGAGGTATCCATAGATTTCTGAGAGTCCAAGTATTTGTAATTTGTATGTAACAATATGTAGCATACCCTTAACACAAATCTGTCAATGTTATGTTAAATCTATTCATACTGATAGCATTAGCACAACCAGTTTATTCTACCAAGAATGCAAAGCAGTAGTCATTTATCTGTTGCTAAATTTAAAAAAATGAAGGTGCATTACAAGGTTATCCCATAACAAATTTGTGATTTTGCAATGCAAACTTTGTTATTGATTAAAATCGGTTGCTAAAAGATTCACAAAAGATTAGTAACAAACTGAAAAACCTGCCTGTCTCAGACACCAATTAAGGGCATTCTGGGAAGACTGGTACAACAGATGAAAGACCTGTCACTTCCACCTTCTTCAGTGTGACATGTCAGAGTTTTACTTCACTAATTAGTGAGCGTCACTTCTTTGTTGCCCTGGCGTGCAGCAACAATTGATTAGCAGTTCTTGTTGACTAATTAGACATTTCAAGTCATACCTTCACACAGACACATACAAGTCTATGTGACTCCCACAGGTATTCTCTGTTGCTGACACCTTCATCTTAGCCACCTGAAGGAATGAAAGACAGCCACTTATGCAGGTTTCCTTTGAGGATGTCAGTGTTTCTCCTATGGGAATGATTCACACAACTTTCTTCCCAATGCATCCTCCTGCAGAATAGATCCCCGAGAGCTGAATAATTCCTTCTGTCACACATCATTAACATATTTCTTTATGCAGAATGGCTTTTTGATCTTCTGGATATTTAAGACTGCCACCTTACAATGGACACCCTTAAGAGTAGTTTCTTCTGGAGTACTGTGGTAGTCATTTCATAATCTCTTTCTTTGAGTATGTAGACATTGGTACTTGAATTTCTGTTAGATAGAGGAATACCATTAGCTGTGCACAAATCCTGTAGATCCAGAGTTAGTCGTGTGTTAGATTGAAGAATTCTGCTCACTAGGTAACTGGCACTTCGTGGAATAAAGACATTACAGCAGGTCAACTGTTGCACACTACAAGCCATGCTTATTATATACAACTTTTGACAAATTAATAAAAGAATGTAAATTCATTGCACTTTTTCATGACACATCGACACGTGGCTGCGAAAGCTATGACAATTAATTCTTCATAGATATAACATGGCACAATGCATCCTTTCAGCTTGAATGCTGACCCACATTATTGGAGCTGTCTGGGTGGTCACATATGAATGCCCCTGCCATTGAGGCATCCTTGCCCATAGTGAAGTTGGTAATCTCCAAGATATCTGTTTTGATATCAACCTTCATCCAGGCAATTTAGCCTTTGACAGGCAAATCTTGTATTTTTGTTGGCAGACATAAGCTGTCTTTATATTAAAGTGCTTGACCTGGGGAGGTGACACACATACAAGGCTGTATACTAAGCATTGATTGGATGTATGTCCTGTTTACTTGCTTTGTCGACTATCTTCTTCTACCTGAGGTGATCCAAGATTAATAAGTCGGTGTAATTAAGGAATTGTAGCAGTACTAATCAGTTAGTGTCCTCCACAGAGCATGCAGAACATTCTTGGTTTTGTTGTATATCCTATCCTGCCTCTTGACTATCATCTGCCTGGTGGTAGCCAAAGTTTAATAATTATTTTAAAATGAATTATAGTCTCATTCAGTCTTGATAATGTGATTTAGTTAGTGTGAGCTCCTAACCATGTTGTTTGTCATCACATGACAGTAGTTCCATGAAAATCACTGGAATATTGTAACCACTATTTCTAGGTGTCTATCCTGTCATATATATTATATTATATTATATATACATATATAATATATATATTAATATGTCAACTTTGGATCGTTGTAAGTGCATCTTTTCCATGGACCACTGACCTCTGACCTCTGATTGATATGCTCAAAATGGCTTCACCAATGGTTCATAAGGGTAGATTGTAGAACGTAGATGTCCTACTTAATTGTTTCTTGTCATGTCATTTGATCATATAAATATCATGATCTGGACAAACACTGCAATCTTATGACAGTTAGAGGACTCTTGAAACAAAGTGCCCAATAAAATATTGGTTTTATGGCGGTGGTAATTAATATTTACTGATGTGCATTAGTAGAGACAGAAGGAAAGGTCTAAATGAGAGTGTACCTGTAGAATGAATTGTATGAATGACAGTATACACCTGTGTAGAGAACCACAACTTTAAAATAAGTGCTGTTAACAAAACATGCATAGCTAAATATAATGTAACATGCCTCGAAAATTAGTTAAATGATCTACTTATCTGTTGGACAAGTAGAGCAATTAAATAATTTGTTGATGTACAGTAATTAACTTTTCACTGAAAAAACTAACTTTCAAAACCTACTTGTTCTTAGTCAAAGGACAGTAATACATTAGACGTATTAATAATGTTGTTGTTGTTGTCTGTGCTACAAATATCGACTGGTAGGAACAGATTCACTCGTTAATTCAGTTGTCCTGGACAAGCAGGAATTTTGAGGCCCTGCATTGATATTGAAATTTTACAGCATATTTGTATCACCAAATAAAGACTATTCATGTATATAATGTCACATACACAATATTTGTTCAGATGAAAGGCCAATTTTTTAGGACATTATTAAATGTTATCCCCAAACTTTAATGCACAATGGTAGCTTATTCTCTGACATTTTGCATAGTAAATAATAAAATTGCATTGACGAAACTAATGAAGGCAGGCCATGTATAAAGTGACAGTTTTAATTCCAAATTACTACAGACATGAACAGGGGATGGCATATGACAGCTGGACAGAAGCAAATGATGCAATGTTCCTTAGAGAGCTCGGCTTATGTTACCATCAAGGTGTGGGTGTTCTGCCAACTCTATTTAAGCAGTGTCCATTTATGAGCAGACAGGTAAAGAGATACAGGCCTTTGCTGACAGGCAATCTGTCACCACTTCTGGGTGTGTCCCCTCTCTCCCCTGTCACATTGCAGGTTAACTGGGGCCTGTTTATGGGTCTGAAATATTTCTCTATGTTAATGACATTTGGAGAGAGATTTTGAGAGTAGTGTATAGTATATAATGTTAGGTCAGCTAGTAATTGCATTGGATGAAATTTTATTCTAATGTAGTTGAATCATCTTTGAATGGTTTTATGATCAGGTTTTGTGGTTTTTATAATTAGACTTATTTACCTCTCAAGAAATTTGTTTTAGAATTTTGTATATATTTTGACTACTTCGTGCAGTCTTCATCAGCAGAATGATATTACAGATGTGTCACATGACCACTGTCATGTGACAGAAGGTTGTATCATATTTAAGTATGCATTACCAGATTTCAAATATGTGCAAACACATTTAAACACATAGACAATTTTTGAAATGAATGCCTTTAAATGCAAATGTTTAGGGTTGATTATATGCAAATACAGTTGGTTTACAAAGTTTGGCAAAACACATCTATAATCGGTGGCAGTGTTCATGATTTGAAGACACTAATTTTGGTTGTCTGCCATTAATCTATGACATTTTCCAAAGAAACCACAACTAATTATTAAACAAATTGTCGGTAGTGACACACAAATAAGTCTGCATGACAAACATGCTGCAGAACAAACAATTTAACCAGGGTGATTGCTTGTTTTCGGGAGCTGTCTAATGTGTTATTGAAATAAACATGGAGTCAGTCGTTGGACATGCCATTAACGGTTAATTTTATTACTGTTATTTGCCATTGTCAGGGGGGAATTGCAAGGTCTTTGGCCATTCAGGGATGACACAGAAGGCCTTTTGTGATTGTGCGCCTGCTGGCAAACCTGGGGAGGCATCAGAGTGGATATTTTTGTACAGCATTAGCTCACTTTGTCCAAGCTAAATGGACTTGCATAATTGTGCAGACTCCGCTTACAGCTACTTGACCAGTCCATTTTGACCACCCCATTGGTGGTCAGCATTTGAGTACCAGTCATTTGTTTGGGGCGGGTCCAGTCCAATGGGTTCTTTTATGCAGATGGTGCATGTAGATTTTAAAAGATTTGTAGCTGCAGTATAGTATTAGTTTGTAAGTGTTGTGATCATAAGTCATTTGTTGAGAATACAAGTTCTGTTCATATTGCATCAATTTATCTATGTTACAGTGCAATTAATATAATAATATATATTATTATATAAATGCAAATTAAAACAATTGTGCAAAAAGATTTAATTAACATATTTGATTTGTTTAACTGTAATGTATTCTAAAGTATATCATGGTTATGGCAGGTGTGACTACTCATGTAATACAATGTGGTAAACTCTAGAATATACATTGATATATTTTAATGTAACTGTCTTCTTCAGATAGATATATACAGTAAGGTACTCAATCAACATCTTGGAGACAGAACCACAGTATTAACACATGTACTCACATTGTGTGTCCAATGTCCATAGGATATTACTTTGCCAGTTAAATTACACTGGTCTCTCATGGTGATCAAGAATAATATTTACTCTTAGTATTAGTTTTTTGTTACTTAACTAATTATAATGCAGGTTTTGTTTTCATATGAGCAATTGCTAATACCTGTTCTTTTCACAATTTTATCCTAAACATCAGGTTTTTTCCTTGTACATAATATTTAAATTTGCTATTTAAATAATTTGTTATGCTTCATTTTATTGTGTTTGATGTTTAGGTTTTACCATTTTTGTATTATAAGTTGTAACATAGGCATAGTAATTACACATATATAACTCTTATATATATGCAAGACATAACTGACTTAATTAATATAATTTGTTTGGTGGCTGTTTAGAATGAGTGCCGATACATAGTATGAGGCTAAAACAAAAACAACAAACATTTGCATTGTATTGTTTTATTGCTTTATAAATCTTAGAATAATGTTTCTATTAATGTTATATTTGAAGTGTCTCTGAACATCTTATTTGTGGGTATACAAGTCTAAATAGATTTAGGTTATTATTATTATTACAGTTAGATCTAGTCAGACCTCTTGGTGTTCACTCATGCATAACCAGTAAGACTCCTGGTGTTCGGCTACACATGACCAGTCTCAGCTGCAGCTGTTCCTGAGTCAGTGACACTTGTAGGTGGAGCTACTCACTCACTGGGGCACTGGGGCACTGGTGGGCAGTCATTGGCTTCTGCAGGAGGATTGACTCTGTGTCAGCTGCCAATCAACTTGGCTTTCTTGCTCACACTGCATGGTCTGTGACAGAGCAGATCTATACCTCACTGGTTCTTGGGTAGCTTTGGATGTGCATTGGGATAGTCGCTTAAAACTGGAGGTGTTTCATATTTCGGATATATATATGATGATCTCAAATGATGTACGTTGATTTCGGATGGATAAACCCAGAATGATTGTGGAGATTTCGGATGTTTAGGAGGCTGACACTGGTGATTGGCATTACTGGTATGTACTGTATATAACTGGGTACCCATGTGTACATGTTGAAAGTGAAGCTATGTTTACAAAACAGTGGTGCACATAGATAGGGTATATCTAAAATATAACAAGTACGTCAGATTAAAAACTGTTTCCTAAATAATGAATATGATAAGTTTTTATATAAAAATAATTCATAAAGAGTTGTGATTATATGACATGTTTAGAGAAGATACCTTAATTTGTGTGGCCATATAATATGTAACTGACATTGCTTGTATATCAGTAATAATGCTTTAGCTACTATAAATAGTTAATGTTAATCCTCTTACAGTATTTACTTGTCTTGTTTAATCTTGATTGATTATCAGTCAGACGGTGTAAACCTTTTAGATTTTATTTTATAATTAATGTTTCTGATTATTGATGTCTGAAGAAACTGCTGAATGTAGGTTTAAACTTCACAAACATCTAATAATAATGGATATGTTTCAGATAATAATTGAAGTTGTTTTATGGTAGTCATAGTCTGTTTTGCAGGAAATTAGCAAACAACATTGTGTATGAGTATAATGAGATACTAGGAGGAAATGCTACATCTATGGCAACATTTATATTGAGGATAACCATCACTTTTTTAAAATGCCAACATATTTAGCATAATATATTGTATTGGAATGTGTCACTGTGATACATAATTAGATGATTCAGCCTTCAGTAGAGAAAGAAAGAGGTTCTAGCAGGAGTGTTACACCAAACTAAAGAACTGACTGGTAAAGATCCTGACCAATATTGTTGCAATAATAATATTGATAATTTGAATATACAAAGTGTGATTCTTGATGATATTTAAAAGCCTGAATCCACATAAAAAATAATTCTCTTGGGTGCTTTACATCAACTTGCATATGTTATTAATACATTTAGTTAACTGTTGAAAACAGAAGAAGTGGTTGAAACATTGAATACATGTGTACAAAAGAAGCTTCTTAAACAGCAATTATTCAGATAACACAGACAGTTATATGTCAAGAAAGACTTTGAGATGTGTGGTAACGAAACTTGGATGTAGAGAAAATGGGAGATGAACTACTGGGAATAACTTCTATGTGTAGCTGGAAGGAAACCTTTGAAGTTTAAAGCACAGTGACACTCAGTTTTTGTCAATCTTGCATTGCTGTCATAATTTCTTCCTTTTTCAAGTCTGCGTCATGTTTCAGGATGTTAATGTATATGATGCAGGTTTCTATGTTTTTATACCTGTCAAGTCTGTGAAACAAAACAGTAGTCATGGCAGACAAAAAGAATACATTATCATTAAAAACTAGAATCTACACGTAAATGCCCATTGACGCACATAATAAAAAACAAGTTTGCAAGTACAGGTGCATAAGACATTTATTTGTGAAGGGTGTTGTAATCGACTGTGGCACGCTTCGCCAGTAACACCATCTCGTCAGTGACAGCTAACTGGTAGCAATGAGCGTCAGTGTTCATCTTGCACTGTAAGAGTGCTGTCAGTGTGTTGGCATTGAGGCTCTGATGACACTCAATGTGCACCTTCCGTACAGCAGAAAAGGAAAGTTCGCAATCTGCGCTGCTGTGCGGTAGGCTCAAAACTGCGACCATCACCTGCGTGAGTGAGTTGGTTCACTAACTGATATCATATCATTTGTATAATAACCACAATGCTGCAGAGCTGATTGAGGAGTGCAGTAGCATAATGATTAGAAAATCAGCCTTTTAATCAAGAGAACCCGGGTTCGAATACGGTTGCTACCGTTTCGAAGCTAGTACAATTTTGTTGACCTCATGTTGCCTTAGTTCAGTCAGTTTTATAAATGAGGGAGTTTATCAGTTAATACATGTCTATAAACAGTGGTGAGTGCATATGAATGAGTAATCTAAATGCAGTAAATGCAATGTGGCTGAATACTTCCCAGAGAAGTTCAGTTGATGTTCGAATGAACAGATCTGCCAGGGGTACAGTGTAGAGCACTTTGAGTAATCATGTGAACCGGATTCCACACTATATAATAACTTACTTTTTAACATTCCTGACTTAAAAACGTTCTCATTTGGCAATTACTTTGTTCTTCTTGGGCCTTCTTTCATCCATGGATTTACAACCTAGAGGGTCTGCCTACTGAATCAGTGCATATGTATGATCTGAAGACTTGTAATGGTTTCTCAACTCTCATGGTGGTCGCAATTTTCCGAAAATTATTCCAATAATCCAATGTGTCAGAGCATTTCATTAGCAACATGGAAACATATTCCATCTGGTGCTTTTTTCTGTTCCTGTTCAGGCTAGATGCCATTACATGTTAACAGAGACAGCAAGATGAGAAGATAATTATTTCCAGCTTGTGTTGATTACATCACAGGGGATATGGTTGTTCAGCTGCGCTGATGCCCCTGATAAACACCCTTCACCCCTGTGTCATCATTCCCAGGGAGTTTGTCTGTCAGAGATCTACTCAGACATCTTGTCAGAATCCTGCAAATGTCTGTAATCAGAAAGCAATAATTGGAAGAAGCCAAGACTGTGTTCTGTTGTGTATTCAGCTGTGGTGTTACACAGGCAGCCAGCAGAGCTTATTTCTGCTGCTAATTGGTGTTAATTAGCTCAACTCAACTACTGGATAAGCTCCTTCACCATGTTTACTTATAGTCATGCATTGTACAATTGGCTTAGGGCCGGGTTTCAACTTGTAACATATAAATACCACATGCTTTGTGTTGGCTGTCTGAAGTGGGTGCAAAATTACATGGAATATTGTCGGTCAGCAACTCAAATATCACATTGTGCAGCCAGACTCATTCACTTCTGCAGAAGTAACCAGGGATAATGTGGTTACTATAATCTGTCTTCATTGTGAATAGTGCAAGATTGGTGACTATTGTATGTGGCATCAAGTTACCAGGTTTAAAGTTAGGCCGAATGATCTAGGTGGTAATTATGCCAATTCGCCTGAGTTCAGAGTCAGTACTTAGTTGAGGTGGCTGAGTTCTTGAATAAACAGGAGGTTCATATTCGCAATTATTGTGGGTTGAGTTTATGTTAAAGATTTCCTCAAGGCGGTAGGGGTTACAACCTGAACATTAGTATGGTTGACTTATTTCTCTGTGATGGTTAAGTGATGGTTTCTGGTTTCTTCACCATGCATTTCTCTGCCAGTCTTTACCAGAGCTATTATATTGATTTAGTCTCATCACTCCATGGCAGAGCGTAGACAGTTAGTAACTCTCTACTGAACATGGTTTGGGGCTTGCATTTTCAGTTGTTTCCATCTGCGTCTTGGTTTTTATATCTTTGCTTCTATTTTCCTGTGCCATGTTTCTGTTGGCTTTACCTACCATTTCCCTTTGCCTGTCTTGTTTCCAGATTGCCAGTATTGGTTTAAATGTTTGGTATCTTCCTGTTATGGCTACTCCCTATTATAACAACTTTTTATTTCCACTATACAGTTATGAATTAAGTTTGATTGCTACTTTTTAAATCCTACAATTCAGGAAGAGGTAGTAAGGGGGACAGTGACTATTACTTTTACACTTCCTTTTACAACATTTAGGCATAAGATTAAACAGTTATCCTTTACTGCTTACTTCCTATGAGCTGTATATGTTGATATGGTTTTTCCACTCATCTGTAGCAGTATCAATTACAAAATGTAGCTCTATTTAAACTAACAGGAACTAGCCATAATGGACCTCAGCCAAATGTTTTAGACTTTAATGTGTCATTGTTTGTAAGGTTTAAGTTGTAAGTTGACTATACAGACAGATAGTAAGTTTCTCAATTTCATACCAGCCTATGCTACGGGCACATATTGATATGTTGTTTGGTTTCTTGTGTGGTTTAACAGTTCATGTAGTTAGTGATGTTTGTACGGTACCCCCACTTTGACTTAGCTGTCTGTGTTGCAATGGTTGACCAAGCTTCAAAACAACAACAACATACGTCTTCCTACAACTTATGGGGAAATACCAGTATATTTATTATGCACTAGGGTGAAAATGCTCCACCTGCACCTGCTATTGCAACTTGGCTTGACCTGCACAATAACAGTTAAATGAAATGGAAATCGGTTCAATGCACCCTATCATTGTATTGCACTGAATCCAGTGACCGTGTTGTTTTCTGAGAAACTCCCTACAATGTCTATGTTCAAAACCAGCGTGGCATGATATTAGGCAAAGTAAAGAACCTCCAGTAGGATAGATTTAAGCTGCTTATATGACTCACATTTGTGTTTCCTTATGAAACTGCCTGAATGAAATTTCAGTTTTTATTAAATACCAAGCTCTTTATTGCCAGGCTGAAATGAAATTACGGTCCAGTTCACAGCAATAGTGTGGTTTCTTCTGAAAGGGTGTTGGGTGTATGTGTTTATTTGATTTATTAAGTTAGTTGTTTTATTCCCTCGTCTTGATTCAGTTAGACCCAGCTGAAAAGGTTCTACAGTGAAACACTATTGTGTGGAACCAATGTAATTTTTAAAATAAAAAGTGTGATGATCGTGCTGAAACTAATAATTTACAATGAACTTGAAATTGAACTGGTAATAATTCTATGTACCATGTTGCTACACAAATGCTGTGGCCAAAATCTTAAATTGGTAACAACTAAAACAGATCTTTGGTTGTCAGACTTCATCAAAAAATCAGTAAAGTAAAAAGGTAAGTTCTTATATAGCACAGTATCCAGTCCTCAGGACTGCTCAAGACGCCTTACACTTTACTCCCTGGTGCACCTGTTCAATCGAACCTATCTCAACTTCTCTGGGAAGCATTCAGCCACATTGCAATTAATGCACGGATATCATTCCTACACAAATATCCACCATAGCCAGGCAATCATTCATACAGCTGAGTGAACTGATGCAATGAAGTAACTTTTCCGCAGTTTTCCTCTGTCATTGTCATTGATGTTTGTTGATCAGTACAGTTCAAACATAACTGACGAAAAAATATAAATTACACTGTGATATATAAAAAGAAAAATTATATGAAACCACCAACCTGATCTCTTCACACACAGTAGCAAAAATTGATTTTCGCTGAATAGAACCGCATACATAATCAGCTGTAATCTGCCACTCTTCTGGAATGCAGTGTGTGGCATCCTGTGTCTCCTAATTGTTCATTTGTCTCTGCTCTGTCTCCCAGGTGTGTGATTGCCCATTGAAGCCGACTGCCACATAGGAAACACCCATCACTAGAGGTGGAGACAACCTGACATCCGGACAAAGACTCATCCTGATCAGCTAGATGTCTTCCCTGTTACATTAACGACCATTTCGCCATTTCCACACAAATCCCATGACGGGATGGATTATATTGAATGACATCATTTGAAGGTGTAAATTACACAGAATTGCTGCATCAAGTTACAGATATTCAGGGTGTGCTCTGAAGTTATCCAACGTACAACCCATCAAGCATGGAACGTTTGTCAAGCGTGATTTTGTTACTGATGTTGGTTAGCCCAGCTTGGTGTGAGAAGCTGACGTACACAGTACGTGAAGAAAATCCACCGGCTGACATCAGCAACATTGCCGAAGATGCTGGGCTTGACAAGAAATACACTGCTGAGGAGTTTGCCCAGTTACGCTACACATTGGGTGATGTACCAGCCAAACACCAGGGATTGTTAGCAATTGACGAGACCAGCGGTGTCTTGAGGACTGCGAAGAGAATCGACAGAGATGTGATATGTCCCAATGAAGATCAGTGTATTATTGTACTTCAAGTGCAGGTTAAAACACCTCATTTTCAGATCATACTTGTTGATGTGACAATTGAAGATTTGAACGACAATGCACCATGGTTTCCAACTGCTGTGGTGCAACGGAAGATGACCGAAGCCTCACTTCCGGGTGCAAGTTTAACCCTGCCGACTGCTGACGATTTGGATAGTCCAGTGTTCGGTGTCCAGTGGTATAATCTGACAGGTTCGACAGAAACATTCGAGTTGAAGATACGTAGATTAGCCGACGGCACCGTCATCATCACACTGGTGTTGAAAGAGAGGCTTGATCGGGAGAAGAAAGATTCATACACACTCCAGTTGATTGCTTTCGATGGTGGTAATCCGTCTAAATCCGGATCCATCACGATCAATGTCCAGGTACTGGATGTCAATGATAACATTCCCCAGTTTGATGAGCCGACGTATCGTGTATCAGTGAAGGAGAACATGAGGTCAAACAGTCGAGTCATTCAAGTCCAAGCCCAGGATGCTGACATAGGAGCCAATGGTGCACTTACATATCGGTTTGCCAGCAAGACCCTGAAGACACTTGGACATTTGTTTAGCATCAACGACACAAACGGCGAGATTGTGGTGACAGGAAAACTGGATTATGAAGAGAGCAGCACATATACACTGACGGTGTTGGCACAAGACAAGAACCCAGATTCTCTCGCTCAGGCAACGGTCATTGTTTCAGTGCAAGATCTCAATGATAACGCTCCGAAGATCAAACTGAATGATCCTGAAGCGGATGGATCCGTGCATGTTTCGGAGCTCACAGAAACGGGGTCGTTCGTCGCACACATCACGGTTCGTGACCCGGATGGAGGGGTGAACGGGATGTTCAGCTGCTCACTGAAGCATGACCACTTTGCTATCGTTCAACTCTATGAAACGGAGTTCAAAATCATCACGTCCACTGCCTTCAATAGAGAGGCAATAGAGAGCTATGATGTGGAAGTTGTGTGCATGGATAAAGGAGTACCTCCTATGTCTTCCACTGGGCACATAACTGTGAAAATCATGGACGAGAATGATCACAATCCTCGATTCAGGCAGCCGACATACCGCGCAAAGATTTGGGAGAATGACGCCAGTAAACCAATCCTGGTAATGGTGGAAGCTTTTGACGAAGATGTAGGTAAAAATGCAAACATTTCATACCATCTTGAAGAGGAAGTGTCTGGAATATTCAGCGTCGACAGCATCAGTGGAAATCTGACAGTAAAGGTTCCTTTAGACTACGAACAGGTCCACAGGATACAGATCAACATACTGGCGGTAGACCAAGGAGAACCTGCATTAACTGGAACTGTGGCGGTCATCATCGACATACTTGACTTAGATGATGAAGATCCTACGTTCACCCAGAACCATTACATTTTTGAGGTGGCAGAGAACGAACCAACGGACACCAGCATCAATCAGGTGATTGCTACTGATACTGACTCGTCCCAGTTCAACAAGTTCATCCTGTCGATTGACCCCGACAGTGAGGCTTATGACGCATTTGCGTTGGATTCTAACTCCGGCGTGATCTACACCCGCAAAGTGTTGGACAGAGAGGCACAAGATGTGCATCACTTGACCATCCTGGCCGTGAGCATTGGCCTACGTGCGGTCACTAGCACCACGCTAGTGTCTGTGAAAATCACCGACAAAAATGATAACTCACCCGAGATAGACTTCCCAAACCCAAAGAACAATACAGTGTACATCTCCAATCAAACCCCTGTTGGGATCATGGTTGCAAAAATCCTTGCTCATGACTTAGACATTGACGCAAACGGAATGCTGAACTACTCAATATTGTCTGGAAATACGGACGGACGTTTCTCTATTGACACTCAGACGGGTCTGATTCGAGTTGCGAAGGATCTTACAATGATCGAAAATCGTGCATTTGGGCTGATACTACTGGTAATAGATAGTGGTGATGAACCAAGAAGTGCAGAGTCACTCATAAGTCTTGTTGTCAACAAGTCGATTGTCTATCCACTGGCAAATAGCTCAGAAGAATTGACCAATCAGAACTTGACGATCGTGATCTGCATCGCCGTTCTCTCTGGTATCCTCACTGTTGTCCTCCTGGTGGCCATTGTAGTATTATTGCGGCAGCGACGTTCGGTGAAGAATTGCAAGTACAACTACACCGCTCGAGTGATGGATCAGAAGGCGGCCATTTGCAATTCCCAGCAAATGCCCAATGAGGAGTCTGGTTCCAATAGTAGCCACCAGGATCTGTTTCCGACACAGTACGACAGCCAGATGATTGGTCAGAACAGGCACAATGATAGTTTCACAAGCGAGGCACCAAGTGTTGCCACCAATGCCAGCAGCTTACAGTTGACCGGAGCAAACATACAGGTAGGCATCAGTTATCATATTGCTACAAAACTGGATTTATTCACAGATGTCTTATCTTATAAATTTTATTATGTAAAAATCCTACCAAACTTTTAGCTGAGTATTTTTAATCAAGCTGGAAAAATCTGCATTTTTGATTTTGAATAATGCATCTTTGAAAAATATGTAAGTCACACATGTATATAATATATATATATATATATATATATATATGCGGCTGCAGTAACTATCATGTCTACCTGTTTATCTGGTTGTGCATTGGCATTTCGGATAGCCGCTACTCGTGTTTTAAAAATAAGTGGAATACACCAAAGATAAGGAATGGGAAAACCTTCAGGTTACTTTGAATAAGTAAATTTTGGCCTTTCAGAATTTATATATTAATACGCTAACTTTGGGGGCAATGTGGTAGTATCTCCTCTCAGGTGCTAATGTCCATTGTCTTTTTTCTACATCCATTCGTTTCCTTATACCGTTGGCCTCTGATCATACAATTGGTGGTGTATTTTAGGAATAACAAAGGTTGTTATTTATTTGTGTTTGACGTTCGTTCACATGATATATACTGAGTGGTGAGCCACTACCCAGAGTGGCAATCAGACATTACTTGATCAGTGGGAACGAGTTTAAGAACAAAAATATGTAACTGTTGTGCTTTGTTTGTCGCTTCATGTTCGGGTGTCACCTAACAAATATTAATTAACATGAAACCATTTGTAGAAAAGTTTCTCCTGAAAGCAATAATGTTCCTGCCTCAATGACATAACCATATTAGGCATAACATTACAGGTATGGTGAGATTAATTAAAGTGTAAGATTAATTAAATGGAGGAGGGAGTTATTAGATTCTGCTCAAATTGGCTAATAATGCACTTAGTTGGTACCTTTGATGAGTGGCAGGGAATTTTGCTCACTGTTAATTCTTCAGTGGTCTGCATCCATTGATGTTATGCACTTTCAAGAGAGCTTGGTTTCTGAGCCAATCTGTCCAGACCTAATCCCATGTGGACTATACAAGGCTAAGTATTAAGGCTTACTGGTGGTATAGACCTCTACAATGAAACTTAGTAGAAATTATTTCTTATGATTTAGCACATGTGCTGCAGCATAAGAATAAAGTTCTAGAGAATTTGTTACATTTTGATACTTCGCATATAATTATGATAATTACTGCAGCCCAACACAAGTGTACGGCTACACACATTTTGAAATGGTTTACTTCGCAAATACTGATGCTGCCTGACAATTTTTTTGGTTATCTCAACATCTGTGTAAATGTCTACCCACTTATTTGGAGTCTTAAATGTCGAAGCTGAATAATATTACGATGACTATTAGGACAGTTATCAACTCAGTCCTTTCATACCTTGGTGTCTGCTGTTAGGCACCAGTGGGATACTTAGTAGATATGAGATCTCTTAAATACCCCTGGTATATTTCATCCAGAGACAAGATCTTATAAGAACATTTTTACATTGACACCTTGTCGACACCGAATGCAGAAGAAGATGCTTAATCCTTGTCGAGTCATATCTTAATTTCACCAGCAGATTCACGAGAAGAAACCAACGTTTGTGTGCATGCACTTGCCAACCCTGTTATTAGTTACTCATGAGGGCGCATTGTTAGAAGCAAAACAAAATGTTGTTCACCCTTTCACTGCCAACAATCTTACCCCTGCAGCAGTCTAGTCTGTAAAGATCACATCAGAGATACAAGTCTGACTACTGTCATTCTTTTATCTTTACCACCCTCATACCCTACCACAGTGAACACCCCTTTTGAGAAATACCCCATGGTTGACTTATCACTCTTGGGATATCAATGACCCAGGTTATTTCTTGAATCACTTGCACTCATTCTGTTGATCTTTATCAGATCGTTTATCATTTCATCACCCCACAGGGTGCACACCCTCCATTATCTACCCCCTCAGTATATGAACCACCAAAAATCACTTAAGCTGATTGGTAGATATCTTCAGAGATGATCTGGCAGATTATTAAATCCATGGGTTTCTTGGTTGGACAACATGCTAGACAGATTTTATTGTTCTTGAGAAAGACAAGATTCTTGCTGTTTAAAATCTGTTTTTTTAAATGGTGGTATATTCATTATTGTGTGAAAGTAATATAAGTTTATATGGTTCAAATACCAGCATAAATGTAATTGTTTTTATTAATGTGGAGTCCTATCGCTTAGATTTTGAACATGTCTGAAGATTTAACAATATGACAAAGAAACATACTTGTGTTACTTGTATAACAGTGCCAGCATTTATCAGCTGTATAGAAGACTACATACATGTTTTAAAGATACTACTTCCATCTAGTAGTTTAGCCAAGTTCTACTTATGCTAATTCTTGTTAAATCCTTATTAATTAAAGTAACTAATCCATATCTTATCAGAATGAACAGCATCAAATGAGTTGATCCAAATTTGGATTTGTTTTGCAGTATTGTTGGTACATATAATTAATGATATTCATTTTATAATTTCTAGAACGTTGCTCTTATTATATTTTATAATAGTGCTTTTACAATTCTTAAAGTTACTACTTTAAAGTCATAAATGGTCAAATACTGTGCAAGAGCCATGAGCACCTCTATGGCTGATACCGGCGCTATATAAGTCTTCATTATTGTTATGATTATTTACATCTGACAATGTTAAACAACGTGTTAGTTATTGTGCCCTAGTGCTTGAGGCCACCCCGAATAATTGCAGGTTGTCCATTGGCCTGACTTGGCTGATGTGACTAGCAATTAAAATATAATCGTATATTTCTCAAGAGGATATTAAATAGGGCACACATTGTACACAGCTGGTACAAGAATTGCGCTGGCTGTAAAGTTGGTTGATCGTTGCAGTCAAGCGAACAATTTATGCATTTGCATTTCATTTAGCACGTTACGGTTCACTGATTTCTGCCACTTGACATCAGGACTGGATAGGTAATTTCACAGGTATGCTCACGGACAATTAAGGTTAATGACAGTCCATGTGGAGCAGGAGCTGTCCATGTAACACCAGAGATAGCATTCAAGCTTTATTTGACAGGGATTCTTAAGAACAGTAACATATTTCAAGAGTTGACGTGCTCCAGAGCACAATAGTCTGTAGGATAATAGCTATTCTTCTTCTTATGTACAGCTCGGAACTCTGTATTAGCCACACGTATGTGGCTAGAGAATTGTCTCTTGGGTGGGCCATTGCCATAATGTTATGTCTGAAAATCTGGGCCATTATCATGTTCTTTGGGTTAATCTCCTTGTAGTAGAACTGTGGACCAGGTGACCTTGACCTTATATAGTACATCTGTTGTGTAAGAACGTAAATACTCTATCATCTTAGTTATGTTACATTGGGAGTTAGTGAGAGATAAAAACTGCTAAGGGCTAAGCCCAAATTACCTAAAGGCCTATGTAGATTTGCTATACAAAACATGGTCAAGCCATTCTTATATCCAATGTTCTTTATTTCCATGGACAACGCAGTACAGAGTTATCATATGTGTTCCTTTTAGGTGGATTCCTTATTCCTTGATTCCATTATAGCGATACTCCACAGTATTTGAAAGCAAAGTATCTTTAAGTGAACTGTTAAATTTTAAACCATTTTGATTTCATCAAATTTGTATGTAATTAGCACAAATGTATAAAATAACATTTATAAATTAACATTTTGGGAAGTTGCCAAATCCTAATAAATTAAATTGCCATAATTGGTGCTATCACATTTGGCCTGAAGCATTACTGTGGTGGTCTATCGCTAGCTTTCAGATATCGTATTTATAACTCTAGTTGCATTTATATAACATTATACAACATTCCTAGTTTGATTAAGTAAATCTAATGCAATTACATCCCTTGCTGAAGTGCTGGTTTTGATGGTGGACACGCCTGCAACTTCAGATGATGACAATGCCTCAGTTCAATATCGTGAAGGAGCACTAGCGTCCCTGTTAGACGGACAACGCTGTTGAAGACACGCGGTCATTGTCAACCACAATGACAGGATGCTTCAGTTTATCTCTACTACTCTCCCCTTTCTCTGCTGAATGTATTCCCAGTAGGACACAGACTGACACTTCAGATACGACCTGTCTCTTGTAAGCCCACCTGTCCACTTCAGTTGGTATCTTCTGATCACGCTTCAGTTGTAATGTTCTCCCATGTAAAGAATTACTGATGCTTCCATTTGTGCAGGGGTGATGTAAGTGAACTAAATATAGCTGGAGAGGTGTGTAGGGAGAGAATCGCCTAAAGTGTAGAAAAGTTACTAAGTGGTGCTAAGTAGGTCTCAACATGCCTTCAAATGATGATTTATTTATTCGGCAGATGGGAGGGGTTATTGGTAGAGGTGGATGTCTATGTGTCCCTACACCATGCTCCATCTGTAGTAAATTAAAAGAGTTTAACGGGAATGATTGATGATATTAAATCACATGACATAATGAAATATATTTGAATTGTCCCAACGGATTTTATTATGATGTGTAAGGGTTCACATTAAACAAATATTTCTAAAATAATTTGATGTGTATTTTGCTGAGGGAATTGTTACTAATGGTATATAGATTACATAGAACAGAACGTTTTTTCTTTGAAATAAGGTTTCTTTGAAATTACCAATTACAAAGGAGTATCTTGTTATGTTGTGGGAGTTTTAATTAGTTTGTGATAATGACAAGTTAAATCAAAAAACCACTTCAGCAAGAATAGATCATGATACCTGTATAAGATAAAATTGATACCGAAATAACAACTCGCCATCACAAACTAATTTGGCTACCACAAATTGCATGGTAATCAACAACAGATGATGTCCAAATATTTTGGTGACAATTTTACCCATTTGTGCCATCCATAGATTGATGGTGAATGTAATTCCCATCTTGAGCTGATTAAGAAACCTGGCAACTTAATTAAGCACAACCAGAACTGAGTCATTGCAGCTGGACTGGCACTTAATTATTTTATAAAACCATTCACTTTCGGATGATGAATCTTCAAGCTGCATCCACAGTTACAATTTTCCTCCAGTCTAATTTGTTAATAATTTCCCAACAAATCAAATATATTTGGTAGTTGACTACAACATGTTTGTTCTGCTGTAAAATGTGTTGTTTAGTCTTGATAAAATCATCAGAAAACTGATAACTACTTGTGAAGAAAAAGGCAAAAATGGCTCAGGTTTGACATATTATAACAGTAACAAGTAAGTTGTCCAATTTCATGGTCAATGTCAATTCTGACAATAAAAAATAAGCATTTTTGTATTAAACTAACTTAACTTACCGATACTTGGGGTAGTATGATAAAAACTGTACATTTGCTGTTTTGAAAATCAACTGTCCAGCTAGACACAAATTATAACTTTCCATGTATTCTTTGTCCTAAAGGCTGTTAACTGTATTATATGTAATATGTGTTTGAAAAATATGTGTGCTCTATTTACAGTACACAGTAAAGCTTGCTGGCATATTTTACTTTTAATATCTAATTTCACCATCATTTTAAAACACTTATTTTAACAAAGATGTCTGATTGTATATGTTGGAAAGCTGTTTTGGGGGCAAATATATAATTAGTTTTGCCTTTCTAAATGACTTGCCACGCATCAACCCTATGCATTACAACTTTTGTATAGATTTTGTTAAATGCGTAATTTCACTACCAATTTGAAAAACTTATTTTCTACATTTAACAAAGATGTCCAACGCATGACCGTACGCTAGAAACCTGTTTTTGTGCCAAACATGCAACCTGCAATAGCACCTTTGAACTGGCTATTAGTGAAATTACTGATTCTTGCGATAAGTTCTGTAGCTCTTAAGCCTTTGATTATTACCGCAGGTGGTTAATTCATGCCCCTATGAATGTGGTCATTGTGTCTTTTATGTAATGTGAGATTGTGACAGATGGTATATACACTGAAGTAGTATAGGTTTCAATCTGATAGTCACTGGCAGACATCATATGGAATCCTTGTTCTCAGTTTTCTGTTCAAGTCGTGTCGTCTCTGTTTTCTTACATGACTCATGTTCTACTTGACTGCTACAGCAGTAGTTGAACAACCTGGGGATCGTTTCATCAACATTCTTCTTGCCTCAAGTTCTTACCTCAAGAACGATCAATAGTTACCTACAATTGAGCATTGAGAGCACATCTCAAGGTTTTGTTTTCTGTAGGTGTTTTCCAAATTCTCTGTTTATTTACGTGCAATTGTTGCTATGGGCATTATTGTTTTACCAATTTGCCTAGTCTTTCTTATGAACTCATGAGCTCGATTTGCTCTTTAAAATTTATTGTGCAATGCTCCTTAACAATGATCTTGTATATACTGAAAACTCAACAGCAGGACACTATTTCTGTGACACATCGCTGGTGTGTCACGAAATAGTGTTCTCAGTAATATTGCGCTTGCTTTTTGTATTTTAAAAGTATCCTTAAATTTAATGCGGATTCTGTTTAATGATGGATTTCCTTGTGAGCCCATTTTCCTAGTGAAATGGTCCCCAGATCTCGTGTCACAGGAATAGTTTAGGCCAACGTTTCCAACGTTTCCTTGCTTAGATGAACCATGTTGTGTTCCACTTGACTGCTTTAGCAACAGTTGCTGAACAATCTGATCTGATGAGATGACTAGACCACTACACTGTGGTGTTTTAAAAAAGAACACTGGTCGTGTCTGGTAACTGCTGGAGTACCCCGCAATAACAACATTTATTGCTGTTGATGTCATGCTATGAGTAACCTGTGTGTTTTCTAAAAGAACATGACATGTCGGGTACCGGCATACATGGGATACTGCGCCAGAGCACTGTTTATTGCTGTTGCGTTGCATCAAAACAAGTCAGGTCAGGAGGGTTATAAATGTGCACCATGATAGCTTACAGGAAATGTAGTATGGTTCTCTTATGTCTACTTGTGTAAATATAGGTAGGTGTAGAACTTCACAGAGGGGGGAATTGTGGGAGAAAATATTGTTTATGTGACAAGGGGAAGTTTTGGGGTGAAATCATAGTTATGTTTATAGTATAGGATATTATAGATGCAGTGACTTCCCAGATGTAAAAGAACTTCGATTTTTGTAGATTTTACTATGATGGCAATATCTGATTAATATGGTCTCGTTACACAAATTATGAAGTTTACCAGTTAAAGTTTTAATCACCTTCAGCATATATTTTACAGTTTTTAACATCTTTATTCTAACTGACGTCAATAGCTCGTATTTCATAACTGCTTCTAATGATGCCAGCTTCACTAGAGTATCAGAATTAATCTATTTTATTATCATTAAACATACATCATGTAAATGTATGAAGGGTTTCATGGGAAATGTAGTAAACGCCAATTCGGCCAATGTCTTTAACCAGACAAATTGACTAAATTGAAATGTATACAGAATATTTTGGCAGGTTTTTATCAGTTGCTGTTATGTTGTATTCTCACGACATTACAATATCATAACAGTAATAATAATTAATTTCTTTGCAATCGTGAGATTGAATAAAATACAAGAAACATGATCAAACATTATTTGTTAAAACTAGTACATTTTATTAGAAAATAAATTAAATTTAAAAACATAAAAAAAACATCTAGATGTATATTCTGCTATCCCTTCATATAGCATACATACAATGGTCACGCAGGTAGTTACACCAGTTTAAAAAAACAAGTGCTCGCGATAATTCCTGGACACCAGGTCTTGTTATAAAAGCCAAACGGAGCCAGACATTGTTGACGCCTGCCAGAGATCTGATATAAGCACTCAGCTTTGGAGATATGATTGCACCTGTCATTGTAACATAGGACTTGAAGGGATAATACTATGGATTTTTGTAGTTATTATGAGGTGCCTCTTTGAAGTGAGCTGGTGCCCTTCCGCCTTGGCAAACATAATCACCATGTGTCGTGCGCTACACTTCTGTTTATTGTGTATGCATGCCAGTTACTGACCTTTTAGTAGGGCGTTTGGTTTTGCTGTTTTCTGACACGCGTATGAAATATTTTCATGCAAATTTTAGGCAGAAAATAAGTTGCATAAATATGACTGTGTGGTGATGTTTTCACCTTACAATTTGTGGGCGGATATGGAAATATCTCACATAAATACCCTTCATGGGTGACTTGTTTCACCTTTGGTGACCTCATAACAGAAGGGTGCTAACAATTGGACGGGATTGTATTGATTAAAATTTCATTAATGTGTGATGTTGTGATGTTGATGACTATACATTGACCGTGGTCAGAAAGTTAGGTTATTGCCACTGGCAGTGATAAAGACATCTAAGACTTTAGCCTAAGGGCAACATTGTTTTCAAAGTTGAACCCAAAAGGCAGTGTTCACCTGAAGCTTGCACTGACAAGAAAATCCTAAATATATACCATCCTGACTTGCATTGTTTCACATCTTGTAAAATGAGTAAGCAACCACACAATATATGAGCTGCTCTCTTTGTTCATGAACTCTTGGATTGAGGTTGGCCATGCACTGGTCTTTGATTTTTCTGTTTTCCTTCTGTCATTTATCCTGTTTTACTGCCATCTCTACCAGTCTTCTCCACTCTCTATTTCTTTTCATTCTCCACTCGTTTCCTAATCCCAGCAATGATGTTCAACAATGTCCCATTTTCCCATGTTCAACACAGCAGACTTCCAATTACAAATTACTACGCCTGCTAATTCCAGGGGAGCTCCCTTTTAAGACTACAGCAATTTCAAACATGGTAACATTTAGTGAGTCAAAATTAAATAGTATTTTTCGTTTTCTCAACAGTCTGTTTCGCCAAGACAAGTGAATGCCCACCAGACCTTCAGACCCACTCCACTGAGAGTCGACAGCAACAGCAAATCATGGGAGTTACCCACACTTTACGAACAACATCAGACAGTGCCAGAAACTGGCGGCAACAAACAACAAACTCCGGTGAGCAGACATTCAGTAAAACGATACTTCATCAGCACACAATCGTTTCATGTTTCATGTCTGTTATATGAGTGTGGAGTAATGTTGTAGTTACGAGGGAATTTGTTTGTTAATTATGGTATTTGATCTGTTCTATGTTGTCAAAGTATATGATAAGCATTGTAGAGGTCAGACAAATTGTTGTAAAGTAAATGGGAATTAGGTCTTATTACCAAGTACCCTTCATCATGTTGTGATAACAAAAACTGGGTTTGTATGAGACATGAATAAACAATATAAAGCTGCATTGATATGTATGTATGTTTCATGAATTTGGCAGCTCTATTCAACACAGCATATATTCATCTTTTCAAAATTCTGTTTCAACATATGTTTGATCTTCTGAGGCGACTGTAAATTTATGGTTTCAATATGCATTTACAACATAAGTACAACTATTGTTATTTTAATAAATAAAAAAAACATTTAATGGGTTATAATATGTATAATAATGATTTTATTACATTTATGATAATAAATATTATATACTAGTTATGGTAGTGATTTATAATTATGGCTTGTGGTAAAGATTTTAGAAAATTTATGAAATTGATCTTGTAACATTTAGTAATTTTAGAATATCTCTTAGAATAATTATATTAGAATATCCATAATATTGGTTTTGTAATAGTCCTGATAATGATCTATGAATGTATCTTGATTTTATAACAATGATTTATAGTATCTCTAATAATGATTTTATGATATCTATAATGGTGATTTTATAATATCTAAATTAATTATATTTAATCAACACTATACGTACTATATTGATTTATTGGTTAAATTTGGAGCAAGTACCATGAGAACATTATTTGTCAGATAACACCATAATTACTATTATTCTTACAATTATGAAGTACTCATTTCCCTCTCAAACCTGGTGCGTTTGTGTCTCAGCCGACACCGCCGGACAAAGACTCTGACAGTGGCTGCTCCGCGGACATGTCCAACACAACAGACTGCACGAAGAACTCACAGGAAGTTGCCAGACTCCACTCCGCTACGGGACACTGGGACTTGACCCGAACAAGTGAGACTCATAATTTCTGTATCATTAGCACTGGTGGTGAATATTGGGGGGGGATGAGGCTCTCCAAAACCCTCTTGAGGTTTGCCAAAAACACCCACTCTGAGGCTCTCCAAAAACCTCGATATGCATCCCACTTTGAGGCTCGTCAAAAACACCCACCTTCAGGCTCTCTAAAACCTCAATTTTTGTACCTTTTAAGGTCGACCAAAAACTTCAAATTCACCAACTTCCTCTAAACATCATATCTTCAGCCCCCCCACATAAATTCCAATGCCTGTGACTAGCCAGGCTTAGACCTACCCATGGAGCAAAACACACAGGGCAGCAGTTATCACCATTCTGATATTTCTATCTTTAAAATGTGTTCCCACAGTGGCACCCTCTAGAGGAGACTGGTTCAGTATGCTCCAATAACAGAAAGACCCTCCAGAAAATAATAAAGTGACATTAAATACAGGAAACATGGTAATACGGTATGTTGTTTTTGGCAGTTGTGCAGACATTTGATACATGCACATTATCAGAGGTAATCTTGTTAATCTCTCATTGTATTGTGGTTCCTGTGACTTATCAGATTTGTCATTCTAAACTGCAATTATTGGATGACTGACATTTTGGCTTCTCTTCAACATGCATCTGCTAGTTACACTACAATATGTGGCAGTATTCTGTTCTCGGGGAAATGTTGGTTTACTTGCGGGTACGGGATGTCGCCCCACAAAGCACTGCTTCAGAGGGTGTTGGCTCACAGCGTGTATGAGATGGGGTATTTAGTCGTACTATACATGGTTGGAGGACATTTGTTCACATGGATGTTTAATCATGTGAACATATCTTTACACACAAATTTGCATATTTACAATGACTACTTTCAGTGACATTAGTTGACATAATATGTGGCATTGGCACATTTGAATAGTTGCTACTAAACTTGAAGTACAACTATCCTGAAGAATGTTCAGTAATAGATAGAAATACAAATTTCGCATTTTAAAGCTGGACTCATGTGAAATGTTTTGTTGCTGAAACAAGTCTTATTGCTACTGCTGACAAAATTGTTCATTTTCGAATAGGTGCTATGGACTCTAATGTCCGGGTATTATTCAGCACCAAATGGCTACTTGACTAATAATTGTACACATATTTCACAATGCTTTTATTTCTGAACATATGTTCAAAGTTTCTCACACCTTGCCGTCTGTGCTTTTAGTCAAATGGTGTTCTTCAACTGATGACTGGACATGTTGTCATATCTTAAAATAAATCATGGTTTCTTTGTTTGAAGTTGCCACTAAAAGGGGTGATATGTGCCACCCATATATGTCATGTTTTTGTGAGTCACACTACACTGGCTCACAGTAACTCATAATAGTTGGGTGCCCATGGTGTGGTCCACAGTATGTTTTTCATATTGCATGGTTTGTTCTTCTTTTCAAGATACTTCCATGAATGGTCTGCTATGTCTTGTGCTGGTCTGACTAGTCAACTACCTTTTTCACTTTTCCAGATTTTCCT
Source organism: Escarpia spicata (assembly GCA_963995525.1). Classification (NCBI taxonomy): domain Eukaryota; kingdom Metazoa; phylum Annelida; class Polychaeta; order Sabellida; family Siboglinidae; genus Escarpia; species Escarpia spicata. Next base: position 16,259,811 of record OZ023215.1, on the reverse strand, counting down.
TCTGTCTATCTAGTTGACTCATCCTTCAATTCTTTCCTTATAAACAATGTTTTGAAACATTATGTGTCTAACAGTGTTCATTGCAAAATGTGTGTTTAGTAACGTTTTATTTATTCTGGTTATTTTTTAATTCCTTTTGAAGTGCCAAATTAAATATGGAGCGATTTTTATTTTGTTAAAAAGAAACAGTTCAACAGTATTGCTGACACCAGATCAATAAGTACCAACTTAAACATTAACATGATATAAATAAGGACCAATTCATTTAAATGTTAAAACAGTAGCAGAAAGGACCGATTTACTCTAGTTTTACTTTGATATCAGAAAGACCAATTTATTTGTTTTAATTTGATATCAGAAAGGAGTGTTGACTTGATATCAATAAGGACCAACTTACTGTAGTGTCGACTTGATATCATTGAGGACCAACTTATACTAATGCTGCCAAGAATAGAATCAGTTAGGATTAACTCACTTTGGTGTTGACTTGATCAGAAAGGACCAACTTTATTTATTACCGTGTTCAATAAGGACTGCTTTGGTTTGATGTTGGTCTGTTATGATAAATAAGTACAAACTCAGTCTACTGTTCACAGGAGGTCTAAGTAAAGAGCTATTCGCTGTAACTGTCCTGCAAAGTGCTCCTTTGTATGGCCACTGGAAATATTGCATTAGTAATGGCATATTGTCACCTTGTCACAATGTGTCTCTGGCAAGGCTATGTGAACTGTGGCTTGCATGTGCTGCTGAGCATAAATGTTTGATGATGTTATGTATTTGGTGTCACAGAGTGTGGATGGAGGGAGGGTGTGATGGTTCAATAGTGAATTCACAACTGCAGCTTTTCATTGATGCAGTTATAATTGCTGTTGATGACTATCTGTGCAACATTGGGGTGGCTCATAAAACAGTGATCTTATTTGGTTTTATCAGGAGTCTTCTGTCCCAGAGCATTGTGTACTTAATTCTGATAATTTGTTTTACAGTTACCTGGTGTGATCAGTGGGCGCACACTCCGTATTTCTTATATTTTACTGTTACAATGCCTTTACAATGTGCATACAAAAGTCAGTGTTGTTTTTTGAATATTTGTTTGATCATTGATCAGTGATCACACTTCAGTATTTCTTATATTTTTCTGTTACTATGTTTGTGTGTTGGGTATACAAAACTTTGTGTTGTTTTTGGAATATTTGGCTAATCTTTGATCATACCTTTGTATTTACTGTCTATATGTTAGTTTTGTTTGAGTATGAGATAAATATAGCACTTCCCACTTGTGATTCTCTCTAAACAGTTCGTTCAGATTACTTACCCATATGTGTTCATTAAAAAGACATTTGGTTCATTAACACTAAGCCTGTTTGTGTTATGCTGGAATAAATTGGGATATAGTGTTTATGTATGTGTGCCGTCTGTTGCAGATTTGAACAGTCCGAACCGAGCTGTCCAGCCAAAGCTACCATACAGTGGCTCCCCCACAGGCAAGAACATGAACCACAGTTTCGGGGAAGGAACTCCATATGCGGCTAACTACAGAGACATGTACCAGACATTTCAGACAAGTCAAGGACCAGTGGGGGTGTCATCTCCAAGGGATACATATGGACAAAACCATTTCACATTTGGACAACGAGGAGAAGAAAGAGGGGTGATAATGGAAGACAATGATCATTATGAGATGAACGTCTGACATTGACAGCACATGAACATAGTTTGTACAGTTCTACTCTTATTGTGGCGGAGAACAATCATGGAAGTGAAAAATGAACCGGAAGGAAAATCACTGATGATATTGTGATCGTCGTCGGACCCTTAAGTCTTGTTAGATACCTGTCATGGAAAGAATGCAAAACTGTCTCAGTGAACATATTTTTGAGACATGTATCATGGCAGATGCATTTGCAAGATTTCTGGGAGCTTCTGAATCATATTGCAATGACCAGTTGACATTTCCTGCTGTAAACGAAGCCCAAAAGATAAAAGTTCTTATACAATTTGTTGGAGAGAATAACTTACTGATGTGACTTTGTACATAGAGACTGAAGTGACAGTGTATATTATTATATATATATTATATATATATATATATATACTGTGTGTGTATATATATATATATATTTATATATACTGCTGAAAAGAGCAGTCATTATCCCACATGTGTTCTGAACATGTTCCTGTGCAATTTGGTAAGTGCCGTCTAGTTAAGTTTAACCATTTTAAGATATGGTTGTAGAAATGCATAATCTACAGTAAGGATTCACTAATCTCATACTAAGAATTTGCATTTCTTGTTGCAAAGCTACGCATGCAGCTTTTACCTTGATGAATATACTATCGAGCGTTTCGATAGTTTCACATTTGAGGGTTTGCCTGTACCCCCAGTGACTTGTTTGTAGAAGACAGCAAAAGAAAATGATATTATTAAACCAAGTTTGTTTATTTCTTGTTTAGTTAAATATTTTTTGGAACACAAGTACTTATTATGATGGACCCTTGTTATGTTTGAACAAAATACAAATGAGGAGGTTTCCGTTTAATGTAAAGTAATAATATGCCTGATTATTCCGAACAAGTAACATTTATTCTCAATTGATGCAACAGTATCCTGTAAATTACCATTAATAGTTTCATCGGATATGGTGCTAAATTAATAAAAATATTTTATCATTACAGTTTAGTGTAATTTGAAAGTATTAAGACTTGAAAGATGGTACTTGTAAAATATACTGTACTAATTCTTTGTTCAAGAAGAACAAAGAGCAGAGCTGCATTGCCGGGATATGTATTTGTTAATACATTATATTTTTTTACTAAACCGAGTACTGAATCTACTGATATTCTCTCTGTACCAACAACTAGGACAGTACTGTGTCCTGCCATATTGTCACCAGTTGATGAAGATGTGGGGAAATCGACAAGTCACGAGAAAGGGTAAAAAATCAGTAAAATAATTTACCCCCTTCCTTGAAAATTACACAGCTGTGCCAAGGGTTGAGGGGTGGCAAGTCTCATGTATAATCACAACTCTATTACATGTTGTACACACATGCTGTGGAAGTAAATATTACTTTGTTAAAAAGTTAACATATTGTCAAAATTCATTCCAACATTTTGTCCCCGCATGGCTGAATGAAAGATGACTGGTAGGCATGTACATTGGGCAATATGGCAGGACACAGTATGTTGAACTGTTATTACTAATTTGTAAATATTTTCTTTGATGAGGTGCATTTGTGCCTTTGTCAATAATATGTTGTGATACATGTGCAATAAATGTTCACTTTGTAGAAATTGTGTTTATATTTGAAACGCTACTCCCTGTTATGTGACTTCCTTTGATCTCTCATGTTCACCTCAAGACAAAGTCTAGTTCAGATAAGGAACTCTGCAGTGCCTGTATGTAATGAAGTACTTTTACTTTGTTACTTTACTCGAGTAGAAAAGTTTACTTTTCTTGAGTAACAAAGTACATTTTTAAAGAAGTACTTTTACTTGTAATGTAGTATAATTAAGGTGTAATTTTATGATTGTAATGAAGTATCCATATTTTCTTTTTGAAAATGATTGGTTCATCTGTGATTTGTAAAGTTTGTTTTTTGGCAAGCACAAGCTCTCAACTAACTAAAATATTCACCAGGTCAGATGTACTATTTTTATATAACAGTACAGTTAAATAACATGTTTGATTTATACACTGAATGATTTTGTGTGGGTGGTAGTATCAGCCAAATTATACAGTCACTTGAGAAAAAGTACTTTTGTGTTTACTTCAAGTACAGTTGTTTACTTTGTACTTCAAGTATATTTTTCAAAAGTACTTTTACTTGAGTAGCTTTTTTCCTAGTTGTACTTTTACTCAAGTACAAATCCCCCAAAATAAATGTACTTCTACCAGCTCTGGAACTATGGTAATATATTGTAGGGGGTAAACCTTGTAGGGTAGGGATTACTTCTCAATGTCTGACATGTGAAAAAAGTGCATTCCTATATTTGTTTATAGAACTGTTCAGTTTAAAAACAAATATACAGTTTACCCTCAGGCAGACATGTTCATTAGACCACCAACTTTCCTTGGAATCAATTACCGCACAAACAGTATTGTTCATATATATGGTCAAAGTTTCAGGGCAAAATACGAGTTTAAAAAAAAAAATTCTTTTTGACAAAAACCCACTTCTGTGCTTTGTTCTCAGACCATAAATGAAAACTTTTATATGAAATTTGAATATCTTAAGAATAACAAATCTTAACGACTGATAACAAGGACAAATATCTATTTTATGTACATTTCCAATCTGAAATATTACACAGTAAACAATTTCACTCGAATACACAATGATCTCATTTGATGAAACTCTTCATAATTTCATTATCTGTATTAGTCAGATACTCATTTATACTTCTGACAACACAGTAAGTTATTAGTTTATTCTGAGATAGATCATCAGAACAATATTGTTTTCATGTACATTTTGCTTCACATGAAGACGTAGACAGTGAACAGTCTGCACTCCATAGTGAGAAAAGACAAATTTAAGAAACATCCAAATATGTCACTATAACCTAGCATTTATGATTTAATGTTACTCTTGTCATTATGTTTGGATGAGGATGTCTATTTGGTGTGTTTAGTGGACAACAAGTTTTCATATTGACCCATATTGTGCCATCAACAGATGAAAAAGTACAATAACAATACAACAACATTTCGTAATGATTTCTTGCTTACAAAGTGATCGTGATATAATTTTGTAGCATCGTATGTCATTTCTGATTATAACTGTGCATGTGTACATGCATGCGTGTGTGTGTACAAGTGTCATACTTAGCATCACACATCATTTATATCCACATAATTACTCATGGTATATCTTAGTTGGAAACATTGCTGGTTGTGTGGGTTCATTCAGATCGATGTCCCACGTCCTCTGGAGCAAACTATCCATGTCTGGCATCTAAGATGTCGCTAAAGATAGCAAATAAAAATGTTTGTTGCACACCACAATCAGTGGGAAAGTCATAGATGGAAAACTTGGTGTCATTATGACATAGGGGTGGTTTCATAAGTATACAAGGGCTAGTAAAATGTAAGACGTTTCATCTAGGTTAAAACCACCACCCCCCTCCCACTAATACACACCAGTCTGTGGGAAAGTTATAGAGATGGAGAAACTGTATAATTACAGTGGTGTGTTGATTTAGGGGACAGTGTCATTCGATTGCAAAGACCAGTAAAAAAAAATTCATATCGGTTCAAACCACCAATACATGGTATGGCTCATGTGATCTGGAGGGATCCAGAATGGCTTCCAACCATTGGCTTCCACAGCCAATACACCACCAGATTAAGCAGATATCACTTGGTGGCTACTATCCTCATTACGCTGCTGGTGCTGAGACAGACAATTGCATCAGTTTGCATTAATTTTCATACCACTAGATAGGTGGCACCACTGTATCAGGTTATTTCCCTGCAATATATGGTGACAACCAAACTACCTACCCTTATGTAATACTTTATATTTTTGTAAACTTACATGACCCACCCCTTATGAAGAAGACTGTAATTACAGACAAAATACAAAACACCCACAGGTTGAGGTGGAGTGGTTTCCTCTCCTGCAAATTTAATTATGGCTTGAATGGTTCCTGTGGTGTGGAACTGGCATTGGAGGGGCTTGGGTGGTTACCCGTAATTGAATAATGGTGCCCTTCAGTGGAGAAATCATCAAGGCACCCCAGCATGGTCTGGAATACAAATTAAGATTCCCAATGGATAGGATCAAAGAATTGACAGAAGATGCATCACTGTCAGGGTGCAGGCAGGTGTGAGGGGGGTGGGGTAAAGTGGGAAGACTGCAGGACATCTACCTGAGTCAATGGGGTAACTGTACTGGAATAAAAGGATGCACTATTTTGAGAATTTATAAATTTGCATCAAGTTATATTACAGTTGTTGATATGCTCTGGACAGTCTCTTCGGCTGTCAACAGATTCCACTGGCGGCATCACTGAAGTTAGGTGACATTTGACTGTTGCTATCTATAATGTTGCTGTCTAATTATAACTGAGATAGTGTATACACACACTGTAAGCACATGTATATAATAAGCTTAATAATAAGATTATAAAGCTTACACTGCATGTATACAATTGTTTGCAATGTTATATGTGTTTCATTCCCACTCTGCAAGCACAGGCATGCAAACATGCACACGACAAGCACGCACACACACACACTAGCTCGAATGTAGTAAGATTCATAAAAATATATTTCCCTTCAGTCTTCACATGCAATATAAATATGATTTTCATCCGTAAAATACATTTTATATGTTTTCCATTTTAACAGGCAACGTACATAAAATCAAACTACGTTCAAGTTTTACACAAAATACTGAGCAGATGGCTCAATTGCTAGTCTTGCATTTAAAAAGCTGTTATTTTAAAATTATTTACTGACGACATTGTTGTTATCATTTGTCATTTTATATGAATTAGTGATGACACAAGGATGTGTTCATTGGAGAAAAATGTGATTAATTTCCCAGGACGAAAATTAAATTAATTCTGCACATGTTATCCTGTGTTGCTGTAGCCAGCTGATGATGTATTGGCATACTGGTTCGCTGCTATACCACGACTAACTGTCATTAAAATTCACAAGCTGGCATGTTCACAAAATGTTAGTCAGTGCTGTTTTGTAGGAAGTAATAACATGCATGTAATACGGATTGTTACGGGAAAGGTAAACTGTAAAGATCATCTCAGAAAGTCGATGTCCGATATCAGACGGAATTACCTTCATCTGGCCTGAGCCCCCAACCCTCAGAATTTTTGTTTAAACATTGATATGATGGTATCAGTGGATTAACACTATCGGTCTGAAGTGTAATATATGGATGTCCGATGCCAAACTAAACTGCCTCTGACTTTCCTCCCAAATGAAAGTAATTTCATCTTATATTGGACATCGATGTTCCGAGTTGATCCCTAAAACACTCGTACAAAGAATTTAGGTAATATACAGATTGGGGTTTGTAAAAACATGCTTACTTGTCTTTAATTGCTCGGAAAAATTGACATTGGTCGTTTCATCCGATAATTTTCTAGTCAATTGTCAGGCCAACAATTAGCCTTTAAACCACTGAACTTGTCAGTCGTGGTTTGTGAGAGAGCAAAGAACGTCAGCAACATCAATACTAGATAGGTTTGATTTTTCACAAAATTAATTTGAAATGAGATGAGTGAAAAAAATTGAATTGAGAACACACCTTTACCTTGAAAGCTGTTTTTTAAATTGCACCTGCTGAAGATGTCATTTCATTGTGGTTGCGGTTATGTGTGATGTAGATAAAGATGTAAGAGTTTCTTGATCAGTCTTTGAGATGTCTACAATCTCACCACATACTAGACTGCAAAGGGAAAATTAGTTTTCACACACAATGCCTTAGTCCCTGATGGGAGATTGTTAGATTGTGTTCACTGCATAATCAGCGATACTTGCTACTGCAACAAAGAAGTAAAATTACGGTTATCAATTCACTACCTTGCGATATGTGCATGCGTGCACAAACACCGATGTTATCAGGCTGATGGTCTCTTGTATCTTTCTCGATAGCAGTGTTCGGAACCCACGCTTAAAGTCGGTCGATCGCTTCAGTATGGAGACAGGGCGTTATGAAGAGTGTTGATTGTTATCTCTGGTGTACAGCATTATCCAACCGTGGATCTTTCTGTTGGTGCTTTCTGTTGCATGACTGTAGAATATCACTGTCAGCAGAATGAAGATCTAAACATGTCATTTTGGTTTCTTTGTCCCTGTTATGAAGTCACTGCATCGGCAGCACCTTGCACAGTTATAGTAACTTACACGAAAGTGGAAAACTGTGTTTTATAGGGTTCTGTGAGTTATTGCATGGCAGTGTGAATGAAATGAACAAATTGTGTGACATCTTAATGTTGTCAACTTTAATGGATATGTCTTTGAACTAAGGCTTCTGCAGCACTGGGCTTTAGTTGTTACCAGTGCATGCACTAGGCCTCTGCAATACTACAGCAAATGCACTATGGCACTGTACTAGGCTTCTGTGGAATTGTGCATGCAATAACGCCAACAGTAACAACAATAGCAACAAAATCAACAGGGAAAATGGAAAAAACAACTACAGAAAATAAAATCTTGAGACGGTCTCAATGTTCAATCATGGGTAATCATTGACCGTTGTTGAGGTAAGAACTTCAGGTAAGAACTAAATCCCTGAAATGTAGTTCATGCCAGAACTCGATCATGTAGGACAGTGCATGCAACAGATGACCACTGTCCTAGAGTACATGCCCTAGGCTCTTGCAGGATAGTGCATGCACTTTGTCCTTCTTCAGTACTGGATGTCCTATAATGTGACCCTGCTACAGGACAGTGCATGCACCAAACTTATGTATGATAACGGCTGTATAAATCATGACATACGACCATCTTCAAAGTGGCTAAGTTGACCACTTCATGAATATTCTGACAACATATTCTAAGATGAAAAATCTGATGGGAACTCCTTGGAAGAAACACAGCTGTATTCAAACATAATGTTCTGAAGTAAAAAATAAAATATTGTTTATTTCTTTAAAAAAAAATTCATTTCCCAATTTTGACAGGCCAGAATAGTTTGAACCATGAGGTACATGTTACAAAACCATGGAAAATCCCAAATCCATTCGCAATGGTGAACATATTGATTGTATTTTTTTCATTTGTACAAACAATAAAATTAATAAAAGTTTTATAATGCAATTTGGAATTATCACTTGAACAATTGTTTTTGATGCACGTTTTGGATTGAATGATATGTGGAATCCAAGTTTTGAAACAGACAACTTTGATGTTGTCCTTTTCAAAACTTGGATTCTTTGGGTGGGCCAGTTCTAGCACCCACAACTTTGCAAAACAAATTGACTTACATGAATAATACTGGCATTATTGTAGAACTAAAATGTTTCACTTTAACACGATGCTCAACTACAGCCTGTACATTCTGCCAAAATTGACCTTAAGGACTGAACCTTCTTGACCCATCATGATTATTAAAATTGTGATAATGTCTGGCATTGGCTGCACCAGCTAACTGCAGCATTTGTCAAAGTACCAGTTACCTGTCCGGGTTCCATACCTGGCCACACGGGGAGCCAGATTGTGTTCACTGGCTCGAATCTTGCAGCCGTTACCGCCCAAAGTGGAAAATTACAGGTTGAATGTGCCAAATTGCCATCATTTGTGTGGCTTCTGTATAGCCTGCAACCAGCTGCGGGTGACAAGAAGGCTGTGGTTTTAACCCAAAGCCCGCCAAGTAAATCACATGATGGCCACATGAAAGGGGCGGCAAGGTGGGTGAGACTGACTGGGAAGTCATGTCAGTCTGTCCCATGGGCCATCTTGTGGGGGTGTTTATTGGAGGTGATGTGATGCCCCCGAGATTGAGACGATTTGTAAGAAATCAGTCTCCAAATCGATACCTCCATCATTATTTTGTAAAGTACAATCAACACTCACACTTGTGGTTCACTCAGAATTTATTTTCAAAGTGGGATATTCAAATGAAATCTCACTGTTCCTGATGGTTGACATACCGAGACATGCCCTTGATGCTTGACAAATAAGTGCTGAGAGCTTCTTTGAATGTTGCTGCGGAGTTGTATCGAATGCCCATTTCCTTGACAGATATACAGATGTGGCACCTCATATGTTGGTACATAAGAATCCCTTCGATTCAGAGATATACTTGTTATAGCCATACAGTGCACCATGTAAACGTAACATTTTTAGTAGTTACAATACCAAAACAAATGTGTGTATATATAATTTTCAAATTGCGCATTATGGCTGACATTTGGACATTGTTTTACCCTATCTCCCCTGGGGTCAAGGGGGATACCTGGCTCGCATTGTGACACACCCTGGCAAGCATTGTAGACCCTCAGTTAAAACCTGACTCATTTGCCAACTGAGAATGTTTACACCATTTTGAAATGCTACCTTAGCTGTACTTGTCAGCTGTGATGGATTATAGCAGACAGCCTGGTTTTTAGCATTTTCAGACATTGTCCAAACGTCAGATCTACAGATGATAACAGGACAGAAATGCTTTAATGAGATTAATTCCTCTCTCGGCTATCCTTTCACATGGCTGTCTGAAACACAAAAAAGAAATATAAGTCTGGGCCAAAGTCTGTCAATTGCCTGAAGACATGACATAAGACATTGTTAATCATCACCAAACTCCCCAAGGAGGATTAAATGTAGTAACAACCAACCAGTGTCTGATTATAATCACTATTGTGAGCATATTTTAGTCATGTTAAATCCAGACACCCCTCTGCACAGTATGTTGTTGTAACACAATGTGCTACAAGATATCTCTGTTCAAGCCTGGTGAAAGTTGGCACATTTGCAAATGAAACTAATGCAACTTTTGCACAAAATGTGTATCATAGCAAACTGTAGATGTTTGATTATTATTTAATTTATTTATTAGTAATACAATTTTTGAATGTCGCCACAAACAAATGTATTGATTAAATTTGGGTGTGTTTTAGTGAAATGAAAACAAACAATATAAAAGGAAACAAAGCACTATTTAATTTCTGGTATGCATAAAATTATAGATTCTATGCATTAAGCAACTCAGTAAGGCGAGGGAGATTCCCAATGAAGTTGTTAACATGAAATATTGGATTTAATTTGAAAGGTTTCACAACATATGTGTTACTTAAGGGTCGATGTTCAGAAAAATGCCTACAAACTCTGCAATGATATTTGAGATAAAACAGACAGACTGAATTGTGACGTCTTACACATCATAACAGGCTCAGTTATTTTTTACTGTGCCCTCCAATTAATTCTGACTTTATTTCTGAATCATCACATTTAGCTTGATTAATTACGCTCATTAGGTTGACCAATCAGTGGAGTTGTCTCATTATTTACTGGGTGTGAACTGAATAATTGCTTGGGGTTGTATAAGAGGATTGGGTAAGATACTTGGAGAGGCTTAAAAGGTGCAGGTGTGAGAAGGAGATGCCATCACCAGAGAAAGATCATTTAGATCATCCCAGATAGAGAGATGTGGCCATGTTAATGATCCTGATTGGGACATCTGTGACCAGGTGGATCATTACTGAACTGTGTTGATGGAGTAGCAGAGTTGAATGGGTGTGAGTGAGTGAGTGAGTGAGTGAGTGAGTGAGTGAGTGAGTGAGTGAGTGAGTGAGTGAGTGAGTGAGTGAGTGAGTGAGTGAGTGAGTGAGTGAGTGAGTGAGTGAGTGAGTGAGTGAGTGAGTGAGTGAGTGAGTGAGTGAGTGAGTGAGTGAGTGAGTGAGTGAGTGAGTGAGTGAGTGAGTGAGTGAGTGAGTGAGTGAGTGAGTGAGTGAGTGAGTGAGTGAGCAAGTGAGAGTGTTGATCAATGAAAGTTTAAGTTGGCTGGCATGACTAGAAGCTACAGGGTAGAATGGAAAGGGGAGACAGAAGACATCTGGCCAATTGAATGAATGAACAAACACTGACGTGAAAGTGATTGAGCAAAGAGTTGCTTCATTTTGAAGTTGTTGGGTGATTATTAATAAACACCTGCTGGGATGGTGAGGTATGAATCGAAACCACTTGAGTAGCATGACTTCATAAGGACGTAAATAGCTGCTGACTGGTGTTTATTTATCAACTTGTTGTACATGTAGAATTAAGATTATGCATGAATAATACTGCGTGTGGTTGGTTTTGACAGCCCCTCCACGCATTCACCTGTTGGTCACTGAAACATGACCACTACAAATGTGTTTTTGCAGACATTTATGTAATTTTCAGATCTGATTTTTTTGTCTGTAAACCAGAAGAACCAAATCATAAGATTGACATGCATCTATTTTCCCCTCAACTTTCAAATAGTCTGTACTCTGTCATGTATTCAAGTGGTGTTATGTTCGAGTCAAGTGCTTTAAACACATTGTGTAGCAAACATGTAAAGTGCTCAGCTGTTTAAAATTGGATACAGCTGATTGCATGGTTGCCTTCAGTTTAAGGTAGGTTCCATAAATCACATGCCAGCAAGCTTGCTGGTATCTCCAGGGTGCTAATGGCACTTGTTAATTGTACAATTAAGAGCCAAGGTAAATCATGGTTTTCATTTACATTCATGAACTTCCTGGGAAACCTGTTGATACCTTTTTTAGTTGCTTGGTTGAAGGAAATGTAATGTGCTTGCAATTAAACCATTGAAAGGTTGCACTTTGAATCAGTTTGGTAGATGAAAATAACATGCTAGATCATATTTTGTTTTGTCTCTGACAAGTGTGTCTTACTTGTTTATGTGTCAGGGTATTTTGGTGGTAAGGAAATTAGGGTGAAGAGGCCAAAACTTGTCTCACTATGCAGACATAAAATATAGACACTGAATGGATACCTTGGTGGATTTAGGCAATTTATTGCATTCTTCTCACACTGAACATAAAAGCAATGAGTTCTGTTTTTTGTAATATTACAATGTATTATAACTACTTAATATATTGAAGGTTTTATAAGCACAAGTAAGTTATGTCCACTAAACATTGAAATTTAACCAAAAAACACCATTAGTAAACACTTTGTTAACCTTCCCTTCATATTGGTGGGGCTAATCACAAAACCCTTCGAAGTTTGTCACGTTTGCATGTTTCCCATATTTAAGACAACTGATTCAGTCAACTTCCTGCTAATAATTGCCACCCTTGGTGATTCCGAATAACGGGACAGATGGTGAACCAAACACGGACAACCCCTTGCTTTAAACAATTTGCCAAATTGCTTAAGTCTGTAATATATCTAATAATATTATTACTTGTATTTAAATTACTAATAAATGATTTAATGACTTCAGTTTAATTTTCTCTTAATCTCGTAATATGGTCAGCTGACATTTTGGTAATTCTCACAACATAATTCTTTACTTTAATTGATGTTACTTTTGTACTAATTTATATATTTTCATTGTCTTGTATCTGTGTCTTGTAGTTCTTCTAATGATGCTTGTCTTTCTGTTTGAAGTTTCCATTACAACCTGTTCTGAAACATCCATAGCAGCACACCTTTTGAATCATCGATTTAAAAAAAATATATAGTACCACCACTTTTTTTATTCTAATAAATTTAAAAATCACAATGTTTTTTTAAATTTTGTGAGAGGGTGTTTTTTCTTTTGTTGGGTGATACTGACTTTACATGGATGACAGTGTTTGGTGTGTAGACGCATGACTCACTAGTTGACTTTGTCATTACTGACCTGTGTCATCTGTCAATTTCCTGGGTCTGTCACAGGCACATGGGGGGTTATCAGTGTTCTTTTGCCACAGGCAGTCAATGCTTCTTAATAAATGATGTTCTTCAAAACTTCTGATTAAATGCGTTGATAAAATCACCTGTAATAGAAAGATCCCGTGGCTCAGCCGTTATTAATACCAACATTGTGCCCATGTCACACTGGTTTCTATGTAAGCCTTTATGAGCAAATTTATGCAGCCACGACTTATCTATGCTTGAGTTCACCGCAAGAATGATCCAGTCGAAGTGTGCTCTAATTTACGATTACTGTTGATTATCTAGTAGGATTGTGAATAGTACAATTGAGGCACGTGTGCAGGCAGATAGAAATATATTGTCTAAAGATAAACCTCAAATGTCAGTACATAACCGGTGGTGTGTAATGAAAACATTGGTACCTGGTAATTTGAATTCTGTTGAAGTTGGCCAGATGGTTGGATAATATTCTAGTTTTTTTTTACACCAGTTTTGTAACATTGTTTAGTTATGTTTTATTTTCCACTGGCTTCAGCATATAGTTGCTATCTAGAAGTTTGAGTGCCAATTTTATTATAGTACCTTTTTCAATACAATTCTCAACACCAGAAAAACACATAATGTTTCGTAAGATTCACCTTTTGTATTGTTTCAAAGTATCACCCACCCCCGCAACTAGGTGCGGTGGACTTGCGATTTTTAGCAATCTAAAATGGCTCTCAAAACCACAGCCAATACCAACCGGATTCAACTGACATAACATGGTTGACACCAAGCTGCCCAGCTATGGTATCCACAATTGTGTCAATGTTTATTAATATATTATATTCCATGTGGTAGGTGGCACCACTGTATTCATTCATTTTTTTTCTTCCAATGCATGGTGATGACCGACTAACCACTCATAATGTTATACATCTTTCTTGGACTCTGTGAACTTATGCAATCACAACTTGCATTACATAGCTATTGTAAATATAACAAACTAATTACAAACTTATTGGTGATGATTTTAAAATTGTTCAGCTTGTGACTGTTAAGGTTTTCAGCTTGTGCATTGAAGACAATTTGACAGTAAATATATGGAAAGCACATTAAAAATATACAACTTACAAGTACTTGTAGCTAAGTTAATAACCGAACAAATGTGAAACCTATAAATAATTATTCTGGCCATTCATTACCATATCTCTATTATCACTGATGCACAAGTTAAAAAAGGATTAGCAAAGTTGTGAATGAAAGATGCATGCAGATGTGGGTGTAGTATATCTGAATACAGGTTACATTGAACTGCTTCAGGTTTGAGATCCTTAATTGTATATAATAATTGTTACATGTATCTGATTAAATGCTTATGATATGGGTACTGGCTCATATATTTATCCAAACCACATATACTAAGTTATACATGCATACTTGTACACGTTGCTTTTGCGCAAAATTTATTTGAAAGAAGATAGCCAAAAATAATTTAAAGAAGGACCACCTTTAACTATGCCAACTTATCCCATGCATAAATGTTTGAAACAAATTCACGCATTACACCCAATCCTCATCTTCCTATGGACTCTTAATGTGGGTATTGATGGACAATCAATCAACTACCATTAGGCAACTACAGCAGTGAAAGTAATGACACCCTTGTGATAATAATAGCACTTGCAGGGCACTTTCAAAGAAATTCATCTCCGTGACTGAAGGACATATCTAAAACAGTGCTGCCACCTAATGGACAATATTATATCAATTCTCATATAACTGCAGCCGAACACCGGTGGTACATTCATGAAAATCATTTAACGTTTCTATTGACCAAAGGTGTATTGTTGTGAAAATAAATCTAAAATAATAGTACTTATATTGCAAACTTCAGTGGTGCACATTTGTGAGACAGATAAGACAGGCCTAACATAAATCTGGACGACCAGCGTACCTAAGATTATCTATGACTATGTCCACTGATTTTTGTTGCACTCAAAAGAAGGTCCCTCTGTGAACCTTTAATTGGAATTGTGTGCAGTTTTGCACAGCTGATAGTTAAAATAATCATAAGGGTTGTTCTTTGAACTTATTATTATATTATTCTTATGCCATTTGATAAATAATTAATTATATAATACAAAAACAGTTTTGCTAAATGCCAAAGCCTACAATAAGGCTGTCAGAGTTGGCAGATAAAATGCATGGTTTGGCATCAAGTCTAAGAATGAGAACACTATAAATGTATTAAACATTTTGTAGTAAAATCAAGAAGCAATTACATATAACGACTAGTTGTAGAGAATGCAGGCTAGATAGAATATGTGTGCCGTTGTGTGGTGGCATGTTAATTGTAGGCTGATGACTCTATAACTGGTCAGATTCCCCCATTTGGTTATTTGTTGATGACAACTTGACAAGTTTTAAGGTATCTGTGTAAGCACCCATATTATGATTACCTGACGACTGTGTGAATACTAAAACGAAGTCAACAAATACTTCACAAGAGCGGGATACACACAAGGAAGAGTACTTTTGCAGTTTAGGTCCGCACCTCGAAAAAACGATGATAACGGTCACCTACAGTCATCAAACTTCACATCACATATCTACAACACCTATTCTACACATATACACTTGTCACACGATGAAACAATTACATTTACTGTCTTTTATCGATCAAAATGTATAAGATATTCACTCCTTTTTGCGTGTATTCATTAATTCCACCGTAAACTCCGGTAGGTGGCGCCACTTTATGGTTGACTTCCGACATGGGGATAGGTCACAATTAATATTTCAATAATATTAAAAAATAAAGTCAATAAAATACGCGATATTTAATTAAATAAGATTACCTTAAATGCAATGTTGACAGCAAGTGGGGGTTTTATTACGACTATTGGTTTGTGTAAATACTGGTGCATTTTAATATTGTTTATCAGAGGCAATTCATCATAGTTATGATACAATACATGTAATATGTTTTGTGTTTTACAAACATTTTATTTTGCTAACAAAATATTGTTTTATTTCCTAAAAACAATAAGTGAGCTATATTATAAACAGTGACAGGTGAATTAAAAAATGTAGTTAACATGTGTGTTTGCCATGCAGTTACTGAATGGTTCAACAGTTTAAAAAGTTTTTAACATCAATAATATCAGCAGTATGAAAGACTGTTTAAAGGTCTTGATAAATATTTTATGGGATTTAATTCTGATCCATTCCGGTTATAATCTTAAAATAGATTGTGAAACCGTACAATATTTTATTTATTATAAATTATTCCTGTTGTTAATATTTTACATGTTAAGAATATTATAGATTTTGTTATGTGGATTAAAAAATAGCTATGTCAAACTACTTTATTATAGTATTGTATGAAATATGGTTTGGCAGATTATTGTATTTATTGGTAAAACATAATAATGTTAAGTTGTTTATAAATTTTTAATTGATGTGTTACGTGAAAATGTACCATTTATTAAGATGAACTGGTGAATGTTTGGAGAACTTATACTTATGAATAAACTCTCATGTCTCAGTATATTTTGCAAAGTGTTGGTCGGCTCTGAAAATAACCATGTGTTGTTGTTGTTTCTTCCGATAGCTGCAGTCCACCATGTTCGTGTAGCTGGTCAAACTGGATAAACCCTTCAGATGTCCAAGAGGATGGATGTTCTGGAATGGATCCATCCTGAATTTGACATCTCGCTGTGCCACACTCTCGTTTGTTTCGACATTTTGCCTTCACCCACATAAAGTTTAAACCTTATATGTTATTATATTCAAAGCTTTCTATGATGGCATGGAAGTGCTGTCCTCGTGGAACTACTGACTACAACAAAATCAGACTCATAATGATTTTGGAGGTGCATTATTTTATCAACCTGCAGTTGCAGGCTCCCCAAAAACCACTACTGCACCCCCCATTTAAACCTCAGACAGAACTGGTTTTCCACAAGTGAAACTCTTCTACCGTAGTGAGGTGGTGCGTATGCACACATCATATCTCACAACTTATGGGCCTTTTGGCAGCCCACGCTCAACACTGAGTGTGGATTGTCACACCGCATTATACTTATTGATTTCACCCGTATTTTTATTTAAAATAATAGAACATCAAAAACACAAATCCAACAACCAGAATTGGCTCATTTGTTTCTTTACACAATTTCTTTATACAATATTAATTTACCTATACAGTATACCTTTACAGTGTACCTTTGCACAAGACATTCACATAAATGATCTTTTAAGTAATTTAATCTATATAAATAAATGATCTAGAGGATGATAATATCAAGCAAAGTACTAAAATTTCACATAAATTAGTAACCAATGTGCATTAATTACTTTTACTGGCATCCGAATATATGTTCGTTATAATGGCCGTCTGGTAAAATTTAGCAACGTGATTAAATGAGCACTCAAACTTAAATCTGACCACTACTAGTGTCCTTGTTAAATTATACTATTATTGTTTATCATTTGTAATGTATATAGCAGGGATAACGCAGTACAACATATAAAATAATATGCATCATTAAATTTTGCAACAAATAAATTGTTAGTAAAAACAAAATAATGTGTATTGTATCATAGCATGATAAATTACCTCTGGTGGACAATATTAAAATACAGCAATAATTACTCAAACCAATAACTGTAATACATACTATCAGCTGCTGTCAACATTAAATTTAATGTAACCGTATTTAATTATTTAATTTAATGAAATATCGTGTATTTTATTAACTTGTTTACAATTATTATTGAAATATGAATTGTGATCTATCCCCACGTCTGGAGTTAACCATAAAGTGGCGCCACCTACCGGAGTATCCGATATAACTAATAAATACATGCAAAAACGAGTGAATTTCTTGTACATTTTGATCGATAAAAGACAGTATATTGAATTGTTTGATCACGTGACAAATGACTATGTGTAGAATACGTGATGTGAAGATTGGTGACTGTAGGGTGTATTAAATATGATTAAACCAAACAGATTCTGGTGGTTCCATCTGGTGGACACTTTCAACACTATATGAAAATTATGCATACGTATGATATTTTCTAATTTCATAACTAACAGTCTTCAAATAACCAAATTCCATTTACAATAATATATTGCTACAATTAACCTACAATATATTTATAAATAGTCATATCAAGGTCTGATATAACTGAATATATAAAATTAATAAACCCAACTGATCAGAGAGCACATTTTAGACACCTCAATTTTACAAGGATTTTGTTATACTAGTAACGAAGTCTGACCCCCGAAAAAGGCATACTTACCTGGCACAGGAGAAACCTTGATCACCAAGGAGGTTCTCCCAGGGCGAGGCCTTTCCATTGCACTTCGGTTGGGCTGACCCTTGCGATTACCCCAAATGTGGGTAACTCGGGTGCGTAATTTTTGTTAGTGGGGGACTGCGTTCGCGCTATCCCCTTACTTGAAATAAAATTTTACTTATTCCTGCACATCTGTTTTTCTGGTAAGCGGGATTCTCTTGCAAATTTATTATATATGTTCTTACGTTGATTTTCTTAAGCGCAAGTTCTTATTGTTATTGCCTCAGGGTGTTTGGGCGTTTTAGGGTTGTCAACGGGATGGGTACACCTTTTGCCGAGTGCTATTTTAGATATGTAAGTCTATCGTCAAACTGATGACTAACATGTAAACACTCATTAATAAATACTAAACCCTCTCTGAACAAATATGTCTGTGGCCCTGGAATGTTTGAGGTGAATGCACCCAGCTCAATAACGATCTTGTCACATAATATGTCACTACACCATAGTAACTGTAAAAATAAATTTTAAGTCAACATCTGATTGTTATTTACAGAAAACGTTACAATTAATATTACATTATTGTTACTAACATGGCTGATGTTTTATTGCATTTTAATTATTTATTATTACTTGACTGATGTAAAGCAGTGAATAGTTTTCAATACATTTTTGTTAGTCTTTAATTGACATAAGTTAGTTCTTTACAAATTTTAATTCTGTATTATATATCCTTTTTATTTATTGTAGTGATTAAGTTTTGCAAATGTTGTATTCTAAGCACCTTCGAGCAGGGATTATATCCGGATATATTGCACAGTTTTTATTACTATAATGGAAGAAGTTTGGAGTTAAAATTTAGTAAGGTTTGACTACATCGGTGACTCTGAGTCTGTGACTGCCCTTTACGTAACTACACCTACATGCAAATTAGCACCCAGATGGCTGAGGTGAGAACGTTCATTCGTCCATGAAATGGTGTCTTTGCCTCAGACAAAGGTGTTTCTCATCTAATTGGACTGCATTCATGGCTAATTCAAAGCGTGTGTTTTGCAGTGGAAAGAAGCTAGCTAGTTGTCAGATGAATTACTACGTGTTGTGTAACTGGTCCTGATCATGGGTTCGATGCAGTACGGTAACCATTGCAGGAATATATCTCTGACCTTTGTCATTTTGAACAAACAACGAGTAACTGTGAGCAGGTTATGTTTATGTAATGATGCCTTGTTTTTTAATATTGCTATCACGAGACTGTCAGCTACCAAGGCGTCCCATCAGGGAATGAGTATTTTTGCTAGTTATAATAATATAGATGATTCAGGTTTGAATTAGACAGGTGACCAGTTACTGCGGTATGGATTACTATGTTATACAAGAGTTGAGATGTGATGTGCATTTTTGTTAGTGCAATCAATTCGCCGACTTTGGTGCTATTAATGATGTTTGCTGCATCTTTCCAAGACCATTTACCTTTTACTATTGTGTGACGTTTGTCGAAAGTTGATGCAATCAATTAGAATCGACGAAGTTGCTTTGCAGGAGAACCTTAAAATTGTGTTGAGCTTCAAAGAAGAGTTTTTTGCTGCAGAAAACAAACCTAACTGATTTTCTGCACAAAGAAAATGCCAAACAAAAAACACAATATACCAGTACCTTTGTAAAGGAATGTTTTTATTATGTACCAACTCTGAAATAGAAAGAATATAAAAGTTTGTGGAACTCTGTATTACTCTAAAGATTGTTCTTTGGAAGATGTAATTATCACAAAATAATAATAATATTCACTGGGTACCAATATACATTGTGCAAAAAAGTGTGCGCATGTTTAATATAATACCAAATTTGAATCTACTATTTATACACAATTATTTGTGTTTATTTCTCTCTGTTATTAATCATATCTCCCAAGGAACATTCTAGGGTAAAACAGGTTTCCACAAACTTTTATAGATTTTATAAAATATCTTTCTATTTTGATTTCACTGTGTGTGAATTATTTGTGAATCACTGGCTCAAATTCAATTCAAAGTATTTGACTATCAATTTTTTTTTTTTTCATAATGTTTTGTTTTATTTGCTTTCAGGAACTTCTTTACATAAATTCTACTAGATGGCAGTCCTTTTATGCAGTGCTGTCTCTGGTGTACCCCTGTGAATTGAGATGAGGGTCGGTACCAAGTGTCACATGTCTATGTCAACCTCCCGAAGAGCCACCCAAGCCATGGTGAGGTATGAATCGAAACCACACGAGTAGCATGACTTCATAGGGACGTAAATTGCTGCTGACTTGTGTTTATTTATCAACTTGTTATACATGTAGAATTAAAATTATGCATGACTAATGGAAGCCGCACCAGTGACAGGACTATGCTGTCACCATCTTGTGGTAGTTGTCTGAAGAAGTTTGTTGAATGGAAATAAAACGTTACAAGAAAATAAGGTAAATTGACATTACACTACATAGAAAGAATAACCCTATCTTCTGTTTTATTTTAAAATTGTTATTTTGTGGTACAACTAGCAGTTACTAAAAATTTAGGAATTATAACAAAAATTACTACAGGAAATTGTATTAATTTATTTTTATTAATATACTTTGCACAATGTTAAACATGCATAGATAGTAAAAAATACACATCTTTAGAAATCTTCCCACTGCCAACCGCCGTTTCGGCAATTTCGTTCAACCCACATCGCCTGTTTCTTTTGGAAGAGACACTATGAGCCGTTGGGCCCTTGTACCTGGTGTCTGTGCCAGGGGAAGTAAAAGATACCACGCGGGGGTAAATGTGTAACCTGTATTGGAATAACTAACTATAGAGGAAGAAAACTCTGAAAATAAACCAGGACCACAATGGAAACAAATACTTGCACTTTCTTGTGTCATCCTCGTAATAAACATTTTCTACAAAGAAATTTCTTACATGAGAGCAATACATTGTCTTCGAAACCCTGCTGAAGACAACAATGTTGGTGTAGAGCTCTCTTGTGTTTGAAGGAGGTATCATAACATACGCCTGGGAGCACCAAACTGACATCTGTCACATTAGTACTCCCTAGGTAATAATCATTGCCCCTAAATTGTACCCTGCACAATAGCTGGGTGCGCTGCGGAACCGTGCCTAGCTGGTTATAAAATCGCCATTCAGAGAGAACAAACTTTACCGGGGCAACCCGTGGTGAAAAACCAATTTCTAAAACATCAGCCATGGAGATGAAGTCATCTGCTAGCATGGCATTATGGAGGGTAGCAATAACAACCCACCTGGGGGAAAAGGGAACAAATTAACAACAGCGCCCCCGTTGAGTTTTGTTAATCAAGACAGAGGCTTAGGTGTGATGTAGTAGCATTGTTTTGACTTGTTTTATTTTATTGACAGCAATGAAGTTATAAATGAAGCAGATGTGTTTTTCTATTGCATGCATGGGCCACTTTTTTATTTTGTATTTGTTCTGAAATGATCTACTGATTGTGTTGTTGCCTGCAGTGTGAACATACAAGCTCAGAAATACAATTTGCTGATATCTGATCAGACTAGGCTTCACCTACATAACAATGTTTGGATTCTTGATAAGTCAATGGTTTCTTTGCCATTGACCAACTGGAGTTTATTGCTTTGCATTGCAGCCATCATCATCATCATCATCGTCATCATGGTCATCATGATCATCATTGTCGTCATCATCGTCATCATCGTCATCATCGTCATCATCGTCATCATCGTCATCATCGTTTGCAGGAACTTGTAGGCAGATGCCTGTAGATGTTCCAGTCTAACATTTGGACTAGCGTGTAACCTTGGTCTTTTGTTTTGTTGACATGTATAAATAAAGTGTTTTAGCCCAACGTTTGTCTAATCTGTTTTTTAAGGTGCTTAGGGATGGGCAGGCAATGACATTTTCACATATTGAATTGCAATCATCAACAATTCAGAAAGTGAAATTGTTTTGTAGCTGGTTCTTTTCACGATTAATTTCTGGCTGTGTTCTCTGGTTATCAATGTTGGGACAGTGAAGAAAAGGGTTTCATTCCCTCTCAGTCGATTTTCTTATGTTGAGCACTTGTATCATGTGCCACATGGACTGTGATGGAGTGGTGGAAGACGTAACTTGTATCATGGTCTGTGGTGGAATGGTGGAAGACGTAACTTGTATCATGGTCTGTGATGGAGTGGTGGAAGACGTAACTTGTATCATGGTCTGTGATGGAGTGGTGGAAGACGTAACTTGTATCATGGTCTGTGATGGAGTGGTGTAAGACGTAACTTGTATCATGGTCTGTGATGGAGTGGTGTAAGACGTAACTTGTATCATGGTCTGTGATGGAGTGGTGTAAGACGTAACTTGTATCATGGTCTGTGATGGAATGGTGGAAGATGTAACTTGTATCATGGTCTGTGATGGAGTGGTGGAAGACGTAACTTGTATCATGGTCTGTGATGGAATGGTGGAAGACGTAACTTGTATCATGGTCTGTGATGGAGTGGTGGAAGACGTAACTTGTATAATGGTCTGTGATGGAGTGGTGGAAGACGTAACTTGTATAATGGTCTGTGATGGAGTGGTGGAAGACGTAAATTGTATCATGGTCTGTGATGGAGTGGTGGAAGACGTAACTTGTATAATGGTCTGTGATGGAGTGGTGGAAGACGTAACTTGTATCATGGTCTGTGATGGAGTGGTGGAAGACGTAACTTGTATCATGGTCTGTGATGGAGTGGTGGAAGACGTAACTTGTATCATGGTCTGTGATGGAGTGGTGGAAGACGTAACTTGTATCATGGTCTGTGATGGAGTGGTGTAAGACGTAACTTGTATCATGGTCTGTGATGGAGTGGTGGAAGACGTAACTTGTATCATGGTCTGTGATGGTGTGGTGGAAGATGTAACTTGTATCATGGTCTGTGATGGAGTGGTGGAAGACGTAACTTGTATCATGGTCTGTGATGGAGTGGTGGAAGACGTAACTTGTATCATGGTCTGTGATGGAGTGGTGGAAGACGTAACTTGTATCATGGTCTGTGATGGAGTGGTGGAAGACGTAACTTGTATGATGGTCTGTGATGGAGTGGTGTAAGACGTAACTTGTATCATGGTCTGTGATGGAGTGGTGGAAGACGTAACTTGTATCATGGTCTGTGATGGAGTGGTGGAAGACGTAACTTGTATCATGGTCTGTGATGGTGTGGTGGAAGACGTAACTTGTATCATGGTCTGTGATGGAGTGGTGGAAGACGTAACTTGTATCATGGTCTGTGATGGAGTGGTGGAAAACGTAACTTGTATCATGGTCTGTGATGGAGTGGTGGAAGACGTAACTTGTATCATGGTCTGTGATGGAGTGGTGGAAGACGTAACTTGTATCATGGTCTGTGATGGAGTGGTGGAAGACGTACCTTGTATCATGGTCTGTGATGGAGTGGTGTAAGAGGTAACTTGTATCATGGTCTGTGATGGAGTGGTCGAAGACGTAACTTGCATCATGGTCTGTGATGGTGTGGTGGAAGACGTAACTTGTATCATGGTCTGTGATGGAGTGGTGGAAGACGTAACTTGTATCATGGTCTGTGATGGAGTGGTGGAAGACGTAACTTGTATCATGGTCTGTGATGGTGTGGTGGAAGACGTAACTTGTATCATGGTCTGTGATGGAGTGGTGGAAGACGTAACTTGTATCATGGTCTGTGATGGAGTGGTGGAAGACGTAACTTGTATCATGGTCTGTGATGGAGTGGTGGAAGACGTAACTTGTATCATGGTCTGTGATGGAGTGGTGGAAGACGTAACTTGTATCATGGTCTGTGATGGAGTGGTGGAAGACGTAACTTGTATCATGGTCTGTGATGGTGTGGTGGAAGACGTAAATTGTATCATGGTCTGTGATGGAGTGGTGGAAGACGTAACTTGTATCATGGTCTGTGATGGAGTGGTGGAAGACGTAACTTGTATCATGGTCTGTGGTGGAGTGGTGGAAGACGTAACTTGTATCATGGTCTGTGGTGGAGTGGTGGACGACGTAACTTGTATCATGGTCTGTGATGGAGTGGTGGAAGACGTAACTTGTATCATGGTCTGTGATGGAGTGGTGGAAGACGTAACTTGTATCATGGTCTGTGATGGAGTGGTGGAAGACGTAACTTGTATCATGGTCTGTGATGGAGTGGTGAAAGACGTAACTTGTATCATGGTCTGTGATGGAGTGGTGGAAGACGTAACTTGTATCATGGTCTGTGATGGAGTGGTGTAAGATGTAACTTGTATCATGGTCTGTGATGGAGTGGTGAAAGACGTAACTTGTATCATGGTCTGTGATGGAGTGGTGGAAGACGTAACTTGTATCATGGTCTGTGATGGAGTGGTGTAAGATGTAACTTGTATCATGGTCTGTGATGGAGTGGTGTAAGATGTAACTTGTATCATGGTCTGTGATGGAGTGGTGGAAGACGTAACTTCAGTCTTCATATGGTTAGTCTTTTAATAATGACACTAGTTTCACAGCATAGTGCTGAACTTTTAAAATTTCGTGGCCACCCTTTTATCCATAAATCTTTATGAAATATGTCTGATTACAACCAAATTTATTTGCAATATTATAACAAAGGGAATGTTTAAATGTTTATAATGTGTCTGTAATGGCAATGCTATAGTCTATTGATATATATATTTTTTTTGGATTATTCAACAGCATGAGAAGGTAGATTTGTTGTGTAAATATGGGTATCATATCTCTTGACACTTTCAATGAGAGACTTTAAAGAAATAAAAAGAGATAAATGACAGAGATAAATGACATTAAATACATCCCTCGATTTCCCTGCCTTCATCCCCATATCACATCTGTCATTTTACTCAGTGTAATTAAACTAAATACACACTGCTCACATTTTATCATTGAACAGGTTTACTCATATAAACTCTAGTTTCCGTACCCTGTAGTTTGAGTAAGCCCCTCCCAACACAGTGAAAGGTTGACTGTGGAGGGCGAATACCCTTATCTAGCCCGAGGACACAAAATAATCAAAATGCACTTATAGGTAATCAGTAGGTAGCTGGAGGCAGACATTGCAAATGGGAATGTCATTGTCATTAAGACATTTGCAAATGAGGAAGTGTAGGCTGTATTCTGCTGTCACGGTTGTCCAGGAGAAAAGTGACATGTGTGCTTTCCTGGCACCATTTCGTAAATGTAACCAATTTAGTTGCATAAATTTTAATTCATAATGTTTGCTTGTCAGTGACCTTATAGACGTTTCCTAAGCTAATGGATGAACAACGTTCCCAAATCTAATTTATGAACAAAGTTCCCAAATCACCACGAATAAAGACACAATATTGTAATGCGTGAAAATGTGAATTGCAACGAATAAAATCATGATGAGTGACTTCTCACTCTGGGCACACCTGTAATCACCCGTGATGTGACGATCAACACTCCGTTCACCTGTGATGTTGACAGGTGTGGGACCCATGGCTCCGCTTGTGATAGTCTCCTGGTCTGTCTCCTTTGTCCTTCCTATGTCATCTCTGATGAAACACTGGATCCACTCAGCTGCAAGCACATTGAAGGGTGGGTCAGTGCGATTTGTCAAGTTTAACGAGACTTCACTTGTAGGTTGAGTGAACCACCTATGATGTCTTTGTCAAGTCTAACGTGTGATGTTGGTCAAATTTTAGTCCAGTTTTATATAGTCAAACTTGGCTCAGTTTCTGGAATGGTTACTCCTGGTGTCATTCCATTAAATTTACATCCATTTTTGTATAATTTTGGCTTTTATTCTATGAATGTAAGGCCATGTGTTATTCTGTAAAATTTAAGTTGTGTTATTCCATTAAATTTAGATCCAGTGTAAATTGTTCAGTTCAATTTTGGCTCAGTGTTCTGTAAAATTAAGTTAAAGCCTTACTCTGTAAAATGTTGGCCATTTGAGTAATAAATAAATTGCTATTGGAGCTAATTTGCATAACATGTTGCACTTGCTATGTGGTGCCATGTAGCAATATATTCTCTCCACCACTGCTCTATGTAGGTTGGTTTGGTAAAATCATCAGACATATAAATTAACATATTTAATTAATTTAAGTGATTATAAAATTGGAATCTTCATGTGCATGCACAGTGTGGTTTGTATGCATAATAATTATGTTGCTGTGTTGATTTTGTTGAATTTTCATACTCTCTCCAAAACCATGTGACAGACAAATTCAGTGGATTGAAGGCTAAAAGTCGGCCCGGCAATTGGCTTTGTCCAGTTACATGATGTAATGGCCAAATACAATTTGTGACAATTTAAACAAATGTACGCTTTTCGGATACCAACTGACTGTGGATATTTCAAACTATTTCCACGTTACTTAGTTGGTCATGCAAGAAACAGATTCATGATTTCACCAGTTGAGAAAGCAGCTATAATGCCAACAAAGAGTGGGTTCTACAGAGTTGCCGCAGCAACCAAGCATCTCCTTCCAGAGAGCCACGGTGTGTCCTGTATCCCCCATCTCCCCCACCTGCCCCTCTCTGCACCCCCGGGGTGTTACCCACTCACCTGGAATCTCCACTCTAAAGAAGTGACACCATGAAGATGTTAATTAATCCCTCTCTACAGAGGTGCTCTCATGCAAGAGATTGTCTTCTGTAGCTGTTGGTGCATTCAACATTGGCTCTTGGGGATGGTCGAGTCAGTTCGCACAAGTAAAACATGTTATGCATAATTAAAACACATGATTGACCTATCCATCATGTGACCTATTGCTTAGCAAAAAAATATCAAGCCATAAAAAAATTGATGCCGAACACATGGTGCGTTCGGACATTCCGTTATATTTTTTTCTGAAATTCTTGTCACAAAAGTGTTTCTTTATGACAAAAACGTGAGGAAACATTTTGATTTATGAGATGTCATGCAGAAATATTAATGTAATTCATGTATATAACTGTTAACAACAGCAAAGGCAAAGCTTGATGAAGGTCAAGCGAAAAATTGTGATTGTGATGGCAAACGGCAACATACTGGATACATCAATAATTGGTTCAACCTTTTGACTTACTTGTATAGACCAACTTTTCCCTTGCTGTCTTCCTGGATGTCACATCTCTCAATCTTAGCTTACCCCAGAGCACAACTCTGCTGTTAATAGCAGGAGTCCAGTGTCATGTTTAATTTGGTCGCTCTTCTATTTTTTCTTTTCCTTTAAAGTCTGGCTTGAAGGCTGTTTCCAAGGTTTTCGTTTGGCATACAAACTTGTCAAAGCCACAGAAGCTATTTGTCTGATGACATCTGAGATGGATTCAGGCTCCATCAAATAGTGTGGGACTTGGTATTTTTACGATCAAAAATCGCTATCAGCATCAATTTGTATTAATATTTCACCCACTATTGTGACACCACGAGGAATATATTTTCCCCACGATATGTGGTTATCACCAAAACCTTTATACGTAACACTAAGTGTATTTTGGGACTGTGAACATATGCGATCACCCTTCAAAGAAAGGTGATCACTTGGAAGAATTCACACACAGTTTAATTGTTTGGTCAGGTAGGAAGACATCCCTTCCCCTGGCTTCAGTAGTTCCAAATGACACCCAAAAATGTAGTCTTCACAGGTGGTGGGCAATGGTTTCTAGATTAGTGCCCTGGTTATCCAGTTTGAAGGCTAAGAGGAGACATGTGCAGGAATAAATTACACTAATGTTTTTCAGTGAGAAGAACATGAATGTAAGATAGTTTTCAGATTGTTTAAAGACGACGCAACAAAAAACAATATTTTCGGTAACAATCCTAACAGCCACAGTGAAATTCTAAGCCAAGATGACAAGATGGTTAATCTTATGTAAGTGGGGTAATGGTCGGAATGCACCTCTACCTGAATGCACCAGTCGCAATGCACCAACTGCCTAGTCGCAATGCTCCAACCGCGTTGTCGGAATGCCCCAACCACCTGGTCGCAATGCTCCAATGGGGTGGTCGCAATGCACCACCTTTGGTCAGAATGCCCCACTTTGGTGGGTGTCATAGTTAAAAAATATACAACTTATTGTGAATTAGGTGATAAAAGAACGGAACTTGGCAAATATGTAGAATAGTTCGTAGTTATGATGTAGTTCGTTTTTATAAAGACCTCCATGATGTATACATATACAATAATACTGTTATTATTATTACTAGATCATCGCATGTGTTTGAGCTGATTCGTTCGCTACACATAAAACATAAGAACAGGAAATGCAACAAGTAGAATACTTATAATTAGCATTTCCTTTTTCATAATACATGTACTTAAAAGATAATTGCTAATAAGCATGTTTTACTATAATTATAGACAATGCAGACTTGATGACATCAATCATCAGACAGGAACAAGTATCTATGATGTAGATACATTTGACACATGAAAAAGATTTGAACATGATGTATAAAAAGAGTAAAAAATTGAGAATTCAAAGAGTATATCATTTTACTGACGAATAGGAATAAGTATCGTTGATCTAAGAACACTTGATACAAGATTAAGATTTGAACATTATTATAGCGATAACATAAAATGTACTATATATTCTATTTACTGACCAGTAGTGATCTATTCCTTTTCTTAAAGGAAATTATATTTTCTTGTTATTCAGAATGTAACGTAATGCAATAATTATACTAACAGAAATCTGACACACAAGATCTGCTCAGTTCCTAATTTCTCTTCAAAGCATTCAAGGAGAACTTAGTAAGAACTAGATTACCCAAGTAAGCCTTCATGTCATCAAAGTCAAATGGAAGCCAACTTCACCTAGATGCTGCTAATGTGGGATGAGTTGTTTCAACAATGCCCTTAGTCAAACAAAACAGTATGTTCAATGAAACAATACAAGGGTATTAAGCCAATTGCTGTGGCCTCCAAATCAAAGAACAGACAATGTATAACAATCTGCTCAATAAAACAGAAGGAGTAGAGAAGCCAATTACACAAGCCTCTAAACATTCTTGACACACAAGCCACTATTGTCATTGTTGTTGTTGTCAGCCTGTCACATTAAAATTCAAAGGTCATCATTTCAATGTAATTTAAGAATGAATGTTTACACTATAACAAAATATAACCTTAAATTATTTCTAGAAAATCAAAACGAAAACTTCTACGAAACAATATAGTAACTGTAATACAGTAATTGTTTTATTAGTGTATTGACTGATTAATAATTTCTATTTATATTCGGTAACATACTTAGTTTACACTATTTTCGTTAGCTGAGCCATTCATGCATCAATCGTTCAACATATGTACAAAGAATAAATTAAAATAGAAAAATATTAGTTTTAAAATTATAATAAATAATATAAAAACGTAAACATGCATGCATTAAAACATAAAACACGTAACTACGATATATATATATAAATCGAAAATAGTATATATATATATACCTTTATTGTTTTATTTAATATTGTATGTATTATATACATATATATATACACACACACATATATATATATATATGTATATATATATATATATACTTTGTACTATCTTTTTGGTACAATGCCGTTATTCAAACAAACCGACCTGCTCAATAAAACAATGCCATAGTTAACTTTCAAGAATGTACAGAAAGTCAACGAAACATGTTATTTATATATTAATTATGCATTTAATATTTTAATATAGATAATTTATTATCTATATATGCATACATTTGACAATATTACAATCAGTGGGGCATTCCGACCAAAAGTGGTGCATTGCGACCAGACCGTTGGAGCATTGTGACTACGCCGTTGGAGCATTCCGACTACGCAGTTGGAGCATTGCGACTAGGTTTTGTGCATTCAGGTAGTGGTGCATTCAGGCAGTGGGGCATTCCGACTATAATTCTGTAAGTGTACTACTACTAATAATAATGGGAATTTGTATAGTACCCAAATCTACTGAAGATAAAATGCTCTTGGACATTTCACATAGAACCGTGTAAATTCAGTCAAACCATTAAATTTATTTTAATAAAATATAAATAGTGTAAAAGAGCTGATTAAAATATTTAATAAATTATTAATATATTCAGATGTAATTGTATATATTCAATGTTTCCCATCACAAGCTTTGCACAATAGTGTAGCCCCAATTAGTGTGTTGTGAAGGGTAGTCACATAATTATTTATTTATATGAAACATTTAAAGGCTTGTTTTGTCGCCTTCAATATATGACTTTTGTAGAAAATAAATTGTCATAGTGAGTCTAAAGCCTGCTAATATTCATGCAATATTTTTTGGGATAGCTCAGTTTTGGGGAATAACAAATGTCTGACCCTTTGGAAATGCTGCATTATTCAATTGTTCCCAAATATGTCACTCAGAATGCAGTATTTAGTTAGTTTTCGACTTTGTAAAATTAATATTCAAAACCCACCAAATTGGAACATTTTAGGATATTGCAAAGATTTGCTTTGGTGAGATCACAGGTTAATTGGTCTGAGGCAACCCACATGTAAATTTTCCGGTGATGGGTTTCAAGACATAGGGGTGAAGTCTTCAGGGAAGGGTGACCAAGTGAATGGGAAGTCACATGGACAAAGGGCAATGACACCTTTGGGAAACTTCCCCAACTAATTACTGTTACCTGTAGTAACAGTCTTACTGAATAGTCACTAAGCAATGCAACTCAGTTAATGAGGGGTCACTCCAGAATATTACAATTTGTAATTTATTAAATAACGTTTATGTTAAATGTAGTGTGTCAAACTTTTTTGGCTCTTAATTAATTTAAATAGTATAACTACTAACTGATGAAATCCATATTCAGTGTTTGGCAATCACTATTGGCACAATCATTAGGTATGCTAGTTTGTGTACCATTATCATGAAATGTAATACAACCCAAAATTAATATAATACAAGTTTTGTTGTTAACTTTTTTGCATGTAAATGAACAGTTTTTGTATTGCACTGTTCAAGATAAACAATTAGTATTATTACAATTAAAATTAATGTATTATTAGTCTGATCTCATTCATGCTTTAGTCTTCCCCATCCGGTGTTGTTGAAGCACAATGTGCACTAATTATAACATGTATACAACTGGCAAACAGTGTATTTAGTCAGAGAAAATTGTTTTGAAAATTGCACAACTTTCACCAATACATAGATGTGTAAATACGGAATAAAAACAAATAAAAATATCCTGTTAAAGTACAACATGAGTAGTACAAAATAGAGGACAGGAAAAAGTGAGAGAAATAATCACCCAGTGGTTGGTGTTTCATGTGACACCCCCCTGCCTACCACTCTGTTGGGAAGAATGTCTTGTGACCACTCCCCCACCCCCACCCCCACCCCCACCTCGGTCAGTGGTGGTGGAGGCGGGAACCAGCCGGTCAGTCTGGCCAAAGACAGGCTCAGGAGAGGTTCATTCACTGTTGTCACTTGGAACAAAAACACTAATATTGGAGTAAGATCTTTGGTCTAGCCACTTGTGATGGATACAGAGAAGGTCTGTTGTTGCTGCTGACTTCTCCAGCTGTCATCTCTTCATCTGTTGATGATGATGTCTTCATCATAATTACCAAGGTAAGAATAAGTAGTTTCCGATGGGATCTCTGTGTGTCATTGGTAGAACTGCAGGGCATTTTTGTAATATGTTTGAATACCCATATGTTTAGGTGATTGTGTTATTTGTATAATAACGTAGTAGTGATTAGAAATGTTCGAAATTGGAATTTCATAATAAAATTTGTGTAATTAAATGATATTTAGATCAAACTACTTGAATGTTATCACACAATAACATTAATGTAATATTTTACTTTTTCCAATATAGAAATGTAACGATAACAATAAAACAATGTAGTGCGCCTCTGGAATGTCAGATCAGAAGCACAACAAACCAGAAACAACAAGCATGATGTAAGTAAGTGAATTTATAGTAAGTAAGTAAATTTATAGTAAATAAATTAGTAAGTAAATTTATTTCCTCATCCAGATGATATTCAATATAATTCCAGAGTGATGTCATGAAGAAGAAGTACAAAAAATCTTTGTCAG
This sequence comes from Escarpia spicata, assembly GCA_963995525.1. Lineage (NCBI taxonomy): Eukaryota > Metazoa > Annelida > Polychaeta > Sabellida > Siboglinidae > Escarpia > Escarpia spicata. The sequence continues at coordinate 16,227,176 of OZ023215.1, read as the reverse complement.
GAACCGCAGAAAATTTAGGGTTTACCTGTGACAATGGACACAACCCACTATTTATGACACTAAAAAGATACACAAGTACATAAAAAGCAGCATGCGGGTGTGAGCTAGGTGAAGCATGCCTAGCTTATCCATTTGAATTCTGACTGTTGCGGATTAGTTTTCACATTAGCCTCTGTAATTGCCTGTCCATTTGCAGCGTGGTAGACTAAGATGGTAATGTATATGTCTGTCTGCACTGGCAGTTTGTGTTTCCTCTCAATAGAGATGGGCTTAGTGACTGTTTGAAGCATGTCCTAATTGGGAAGTGCACTACTTTAATTGATGCTAGAGGCCAAAGGATTAGATAGTAAGTGTAAGCTGGTATGGACAAAAAAAGGGTGAACCGAAAAAGGATAAGTCCACCCAAAATAGATAAGTATTTGTTTGTGCTTCAAACCACCCAAGGGACGCAGTGGTTGGTGCACTGGACTCTCAATGAAGATAGGTTCAGGCTTTGAAACCTCTTGTTGTAGTTTCAAACCTTGGGAAAGTTAGTTCACTCCATGTTGCTCCAGTTTATTCAACTGTATTAATGAGTACCTGGCTATAGACAGTGGAGGATATTTGTGTATGAATAACCTTTGCATAGTAATTGCAGCATGGCTGAATGGTTCCCAGTATAGCCAGCCTGGAATGAGATATATGTAACTTTTATTTTAAAACATACAGGTATTCACACTGCTGGCATTAACACAATCAACAGACCACTTTTCCTGTCATTGCCATCCTCTGTAGAAATGAGTACTTTATGATATCGAGTACTTCTCATATCCAAGCAATTATTATGAATGTTACTTTGCACCCTCTGATTCTACTACTCTTCCTTAATTTAAAAAGGTATTTATACAAATATCTTCATAACCATTCAATACTAAGAATATCTGTTTAGTCTCCTTGTAATGACAGTACCTCTACAAACTAGATGGCCAACTTGACAACTAATATTTCACAAAATGTTAAGGGTGGTAACATACCGCCATCACAACACCACAACAAAGGGGTAAGGGTGTACAGGGGTGGGTCGTGAGAAAGTGCTGTGTACACAGCTCATGGGTAAATATGTGATTAGGACATTGGTATCTTTAGACAATATTGAATTTCATCTTGTTCTGTGTGTCTTACATAACCGTGCTTGTATGTCCAGTACTTAGAGAAAGTGTTGTAGTATAAGTTGTACAACATTCCATTAAGTAATTGGGCAAGGTTTGCCAGATTCATTTTTGTACTTGTTTATAGATCTGGGGTTAGTTTCGTGAGTAGTTAAGAACATTTACTTAAAGCTGAGATATTTTTTAGTAAATTACATGTTTTTTAATTAGCAAATAGCTGAGTTTACACAAATGTGTAATGCTAAGTAATTGCAGACATTTAAGTAGGCTTCATGAAACTGGTCCAAGCTGTACTTTATTCTTCAAGAGCAAAAGTACTTATGATGTAGGTACAGTTGCCTTCCTCTAGGTACTGGTAGTAAAACTGTTCTATACTTTAGTCTCAGATTATTGTATTTAAGCATTGTGTCATAATTATATGATGTCTTCTTTATATATAATAGTAATAAGTCAACTTGTAGAGCCTTAAATCTAGACAAAAAGTATATTCAGAGGCGCTAACAATACATTAATGCTAAACCTAGTTAGTAAAATAAATGATAATAAATTACTAAAAACATGGTGATTAATGCATTGGCAAATTCTTTCTGCAGACTTTATAGTACAAATTTTTTCTGTTGTTTTAGGTTGTGGCCAGTGGAAATGAACTATGACAGTATGGTTTTACTGTGATATCCATCTTGAACACTCATGTTCACTGAAGCATCTACATACATGAACATGCAATCCCTGTACTTGACAACAGACAGTAAGATGTGTGGAACACTGCTGGTTCTGTTGATTTACCTGCCAATGGCACACCTGAGGGAAAGATTGCTGGAGTATCAGATATACGAAGAGAAACCCACTCACACCATGGTTGGGAATATTGTCAAGGATGCAGGGCTAGATCTGAGGTACCCCCATGATGCTGTTGATTCCATGCACTTCTCCTTCCTCCAAACACACAACACGGAACACAGTGATTTCTTTTTATTTGATGGCGATATTCTTAAAACTGGAAAGCGGATAGACAGAGATGTGATATGTCCATCGGCGCTTGTGTGTAAGATATCTCTACCTGTACAAATCCACCCGGTACAATACTTCCAGATCATCCAAGTAACCGTAGAAGTGCTGGACAGGAACGATAATTCTCCTGCATTCCCGGAAGACTTTGTGACACTTTCTCTGACGGAGGGATCCGTGCCAGGATTCAGTCTTGGGATACCAACAGCTGATGATCTGGATAGTCCACCTTATGGAGTTCAATCGTATCACCTCGACTCCAGATTGGACATGTTTGATCTGCGGACAACAATGGATGGAGATGTGATGGTGGATGTAGAACTTGTCCTAATTGGGAGGTTGGATCGGGAGATGGAGGAATCCTTGTCGGTTCTTCTTGTGGCTGTGGATGGGGGGATTCCCCCTAGATCTGGATCAACCCTTATCCGGATCTCGGTCCTCGACGTCAATGATCACCATCCGGAGTTTCAGCACAAGGCATACAATGTTTCCGTGTTGGAGAACCTGGATCTGGGCACAAGGATTGCACAGGTGAAAGCTTTGGACCTGGACACAGGTAAGAACGGAGATATCCTGTATGGATTCGATGGGAAAACCACTTCAATGTATGGAGAAATGTTCCGGATAAACGCCACGGATGGCACCATTTATGTCATCGGCAATCTGGATCGAGAGCAGAGGAACATTTACGTGCTTACTGTCATCGCCAGCGACAGTAATCCAGATTCATCGGCAAAGGCAAGAGTCGCGATAACTGTTCTGGATCAGAACGACAATGCTCCACGGATTACTCAACACTCCTTGTCTGAAGATAGGTCAATCACCATTTCGGAATATTCGACAAATGACACTTTTGTTGTGCACCTTACAGTCATTGATCCGGACGAAGGAAGAAACGGAGAATTCACCTGTCTTTTGGACGATCCGAGTTTCTCACTACATAAGTTATATTCAACTGAATTTAAGGTCATCACGGCTACAGTGTTTGACAGGGAAGTCCAATCCACTTATGAGCTGTTGCTCATTTGCCGTGACCATGGTATGTCACCAAAGACATCCTCACTGGCAATCAACGTTGAGATCTTCGACGAGAATGATAATGCCCCTGTGTTCTCTCAGCCGAACTATGTTGCCTCTGTGTTAGAGAACAACGACAGAGGTGCTCTGGTTATCCAGGTTAACGCAAATGATAAAGATGATTTGGAAAATGGACGTGTGCAATACCATGTAGAAAGTTACATTGAAAACGTGTTTGGTATTGACGAAGAGACAGGAATTGTTACCATCAAAGCACCTCTTGATCGAGAACAGATCGCAAGTGTGCGGTTTTTGGTGTTTGCTGTGGACAATGGCGTTTCACCTCTTACGGCCACAGCAACAGTGACTGTGAACATCCTGGATGAAAATGACGAGAACCCCAAATTCTTGCAACCACGATACAACTTTGAGGTGGATGAAAATGAGGCTGTTGGCACAGAATTTGGTCAAGTGGAAGCTTTCGATGCCGACCTTCCACCGTTCGATGCATTCACGTTTTCTTTGCATCCAGGACACAACGCTAACGTGACTTTTGCAGTGGACAGGCATACCGGGAAACTGACCACCATGAGGGTTCTGGATAGGGAACAGACACAGCAATATACTATCACCATCGTGGCTACTAGTGTTGGTTTTGTCACAAAGTCTTCCATGACATCTGTGACAATTGACGTGGCGGATAAAAACGACAATTCCCCAGTCATCATGCATCCAGCTAGGAATAACGACACTGTACACTTGTCAAGTAGCGCCCAAATTGGGAGCAGGGTGACACATGTGATAGCACAGGACCCTGATAAAGGGTGCAATGCAAAACTCAGTTATAACATCAGCCGGGGTAACAAGAATGAACACTTCCACATTGACATCGACACTGGTGTCATCAGCATTTCGCGGAAGTTTCAACATGGTGCTGCATTTACACTTATTCTCACCGTGAGTGACTGTGGCTTACCTGAAAGACTCACAGAAGCTACTTTGAATGTCATTGTCAATGAGTCAGCATTGGTTCTCCCCAGTACTGCGACAGTGCCGCGTCAGAATCTGACGGTCGTTGTCGTCATTGCTTGTGTGACAAGCATCTTTGTCTTCGTTCTTGTCGTTGCAATATCTGCATTGTTGAGGAAGCGTCGCACAACTCTGCAGAAACTGTGCTGTAGAATACTGGACGGTCACACACCACAAGTAGTGGTCAGTGTAGAACCGCGTGTGAAACCTCAGAAGGACTTGTATGGCCTGGCAGCGGGTAGCATTAGCAAGCACACGGAGTTCCACGGAGTTTACTGTGGCAGTCCCATTGACAGAAGTACAGATTCAGTTGACTTGTCAAGGTCCAGCCCTTCTGATAGTCAGGTGAGATGTGATTTGTTATGTTAAGCATCGTAGGTGTAGAATACGTATGTTCCTTAGCATTAAATACGTTACTTGTGTCTCAAGAAAAGTATTGTTGAATTCTCTGTATATTAAAAAAATCACATTTCTTATATCTTAGGATGTACAATTGATAACATGTCTAATGCAACATTGCAAGAAACCAAAATGTCCCTTTATTCAACTACATATTATATTATTAATTGATTGTCTTTGGGAGATGTAGTCCTCGCATGAGACAAGAATTAGTCAATTTCTTGAAGGACACACCAGATTAGAAGCAATGAATGTTCATTATTTTATTTACATTATAATTACTAAACATCCAACATAAAGTAAATTATATACCTTGAGAAATATTGACATTATACAGGATGGATTCTTGATTTATAGCTAGTTTGTATTAGTGTTTTTGTGGAGTGAGCATGGAATTACGTTTTTGTATCTAAAATATAAGTTAAAAATGTGTAGTTGATTCTTATGATATGTATGAATGTAACCTATTATATATGCATATATATTTAAGCATATTTGCATGTAATACTAATAATTATATAATCACCACAATAACTATACAGCCTCTTGTATTTGTAAACAACATTTGTTTCTATACAAAAATCTTCAAAGTGATAACCTTCCGAGTGCAGACAATAATTGTTAAAGTGTTACCTTTTCCCATGCGCAGCGAGTATAAGTTAATCACTTTCACAAACAATTAAACCTGCCACTAAGACATAATCCGCTTCAACCAGCACACATTTGCATAAACTTGGGTAACTATGTAACTATATAAACAAGTTGCCACGGAGATCATGTGCCTCCCTTCCATGCCTGTATGCTGAGGATTACCCGAATCAAGCCTCGTAGAGCGGCTCTATTGTCCAGCTAAGCCTTCTTATTATCAATGTTGAACTGTGCCTTTGACTTGTGGATTATGGTAATTTTTCTGAGGTGGACAGGGCCCTTTGTGCACACATTACTACACAAACACCCCATCATTGATGGAAAAGGATATTTCTCAAGGATTCATGGTACTTATGCTTTCTCAAAGGTTTCTTTAGTTCGGTAAACCAACTTTCTATCACAAGAATATTTCTTAAATTATTTCTTAACTTCATATATAACCATTGAATCCATGCATTGTGATATATATTCTACATAATATTGTATTGTTGTTTTATAATTACCTTGGCAAGTATAAAAATGACGAATATGTTAAATTCCTGGGACTGTATATAGGTAAGCATGTAACATGGAAAGAACACATAAACATAATTAGTTCCTAAATATCTTCAGCCATTTTTTGCAATGAATACAGTGAAATATTTCTTACCACTTAAATCATCAAAATCACTATTTTACACTTTAAATCACAGTCACATAACATATAGTATACAAGCATGGGGTAATGGGAACACATAGAAGATATAAATGTTAAAAAAATTTGCTTTAAGAATAATTTATAAAAAAGGATGTAGGAATCATACTGATGCCTTATTTAAGTCTGAAAAAATAAAAAATAAATTCAGATGTATATAAACTACAGGTCTCACTATTTATGTATGACTTTAAACATGATTTATTACCCAAGTCATTTACAAATTTTGCTATCAAAAAGACTCTTAATAAAACTATACATTGCAACCTTCTTGTTAAAGACACACCTAGAACACATTTATCATCTCAGCTGCCTAAACATAATTTCACAAGAATCTGGAACAATATAGATGAAAAAATAATGAACACTAAACACAGGTTAAAGTTTAGACGCATGTTGTGTGATTCTACTTAAATACATATCTTCGTCAAGTGAATTGTTTAAATCCTAGATGTTCAGAAGGTCATTAAACTGATTAAATAAAAATCTACCTTTGTAAGTCTAGGTGATGGGGCTGGTGATAATTTTAGTGGTTCATTTAACATGATTTTGATGATTGTTGTGATTTTGTAATCATAGAGTAATGATAATTTGCTTTAAATTGTGTCACTGGTGTCACTAGTGACATCCATACAATGTAATACATTTTCATCTGTAAGACACATATGTGCTAACTGTATGTTACGTTGTTACATTGTAAAAGTAACTAAAGTTACTTACTTTAATTTGGAACAGTTTTCATGCCAGAAAATGTGTTTTTGCAAAATAGCTACTGATATGTTTTTGGGTAAATTGAGGAAGCTGTGTCCCATTCCTATCATAATAAATTATAAATCACATGATAATCATAATAAATTATAAATTTATTTACACTCTGAATTCCAAGTAAACTTATGTTCTGTACTTTCTGCAATTAAAAAAATATATATATATATACACAATAATAAAAAAAAGTAATTATAATGTTTGTAAGACTTTGTTAATCTGCATACTGAACTAGACTAGTTAAACCACAAATACAACATAAAGTATCATTGGTAGTCAAATAAGTGTGTGCGCATGTGCACACACATGCATGTGTGTGTATCGATAGTTACATTCAAATAAGAATTAATATAAATAATGAATATTAAATAAGTAAAATAGTGTTTGATCAATAAAAAGAATAATAACTTATTTATTTGTTGTCAATTAAAATTTGTAAAATATATCGTGATAATATAATCTGTGATAGAATACCTGACAGATGGTATGAACCGGGCTAAATAATCATCGTGTCCATAATTACACCCATATCACTTTCCATAATGACACTGTGTGCCTCCACATTCTGTTTTATCCACAAAGGACATCTTCATGTCCTTCAATTGTCCACCTCTCCTGATGACCGACAGATGACGTTCTACGTGTGCCCTGTGGCCATTAGAAGATGATTTGTGCACAATGTCCACCCAGTGTCCTTGCCCATCAAACATTGTTCACGTGACACTTTTATTTGTTGGCGGACCTCGCAATTAATAACTGAACATTTTGTGAAATACTGATGTAATTTCCTGTGGCTGGATTGGTGTCATGAAAACGCTGCACAAAGATCATGATTTGCATATTTATTTAGCTTTTTATCATGTCAATGTTGTCATTTTTGCAATTTTGATACACATGATAATGTGATGAAAATACTGTAATTGTAAAAATATGTTTCCAAAGACATGTCATCACCTGCCCATGTCTGCACCTGACTCCCCACGTTTTGTCTTCTTGTTAATCTTCTCTCAACATCTATATATTAATATGCTGACTTTGGAGCATTGTAAGTGCATCTCCTTCTAGGTGCCAAAATCCACTCGCCTCTTTCTAGGCTTGTTTGCTTCCTTGGTCCATTGACCTCTGACCTACCAATTGGCAATATATTTCAGAAAATTAAGTTAAGTTATCTACTTATGTATGTTTGATATGCTCTGCTTTTCTAGAGGGCATTTCTCCTACCTGAGATAACTTAGTGGTAATGAATTCTTCAGGTGGCGCCAAGATAGACGAGTGGTTTGTTGGACTTTAGGTGGGTGTAAGCTAATGTATTTTACCACCGATTTCTTCTCTATCGGTAACTGAAGTCTTTGACTTAGAATAGAAATATATGTTTCCATTAGTATCTTAGCCAGATGTTATCTTAATTGGTTAGTCCTAAGTTTTGTTATCCCACCTTTTAGGTGTTCTTCATCGCTAAGACCTTTCAGTCCTGTTGTCAGCATAGTTGCTCCTTTTGTGTTTGACCAGCAACTTGGTGACTGATTCATCTTGATTGTTTACAGTTTAGTCTACCAGAGCAGTCTTCCTCTTCAGATGTTCCCACAGTTGTTTTGAACAAGACATGAGAAAGACCTACAGAAACATGGTTCAACCCCACCCCCCTCCTCCCACCACAGGGGGCCTAGTGGGATTGGTTCAGCCCAAGTTTAATTGGGCCATTTCTCTTCTGTTTGCCAAACTATTCTGCTAATCACTATACAAGAACCCCTACACCCCAAAATTAGGCTACAAATTACTTGACTCACTCGGCAGGGGTTGCCATTTACACCGTCTAGCCTCTGGAGTTGGAACACCTCTTGAAATAATGTTATTGTTGGGGGATACCTTCAAAAGGTGAGGAAGCGCAGAGGGGGAATTTGTATTCTACCTGGGGTAATTTATGCTGCTACAGAGGGTGGTGTCATCTAGAACTCCGTGGGCGATTGTGTCACATCACAGATGAATGTTCTTCCTGTGACATCAGGACATCATGGGAGGTCGCTTAATTCTCAAGGGTCTTCTCTCATACATGGTTGTTACCATGTAATTATTTTTCATGATGTTGCTGTTAAACATATCATGAAATTACAATGTTTGCAAAATTGTTTAGCAAATAATGGTTGTAAACACGACTCTGAGGTTTTCTCACTCAAGGCCATTTCTAAGGTCTCTGCATTGGCTTCCTGCAGATATCATATAATTTTTAAGATCTGTAATATAGCCTAACAGGCATTTTTATGTAAGCAGTCAACATATCAATACTTCAATGATCTATAGTTCCGATTTACTTTTTGTTCCTAGAGATACTACTAAGATTAGAACTTGGGCTTTCTGTGATGCTGCCCTGTCTCTTTGAAATTTACTCCTTTCTACTGTTAGACCAGTTGAAAATGTTATATATATAATTTTGACATCATTTAAAAATGTACCTTTATTACTTTGCATATCCACCTTTTCTCTCTGGCATATCCGTCCATCTGTTGGCAACTTTAAAACTGCTTCTGCCTTTGAGATTGATCAATCCTTTTCTTTTGTTGTGCTTTTGAGTTTGGTTTCCAAGGATTAATAGGTGCACAAAAATTACCTGATCAATATTATCTCTCCATGCACTACCGTATATGCTTATCTGTGTCTACAGGTAGTTCTGCACAAAAAACTAGAGTGCTCTGGCAGACGGGCCTTCTCGTGTCTGACATGACATTTTGGAAGTCTAGGCTAGAATGATTGACATAGAAACATAGATTCTCTCTTCAAGAATCTCCTTGTCTTTACACTTGCTTACTTGTACAGAAGAACTGTGAATTAGGACACTTTTTAAAAGGTAAAATGTGTAATGGTGACAATTTATTATCTTGGTTTGTAGCTCGGTGAGCAGTTAAGTGGTGTATTAATGACATTAAGTACAGTGTATTAGTAATAAATTATAACTTCTTATAAAATCAATCACTTTATAACATCTCATAGATATTTACTACTGCCTAACTTGTAATTGAGATGTACGCTGTCATATCAAGTGTGGTTGGACATTGCAAGAACCACCTTTCAACACGCCACATGTGTGCTTTATATCAATTACTGCCCACTGGTCACTGTGCACAGGTGTGACATTATTCTTCTGCTATAGTTTCATCACCGCCCTTGTCACAAGCTGTTGCCCCCCTACAAAGCTTTCCCAACATGTTTATAGCAACCCCTAAGGGGTAATTACAATGCCATGCCCTGGGGGAGTTCTCCTTTCCACCAACACATTATTGGCGAGAACATTTGGATTCATGGGACATTGATTTTTTGAAGACACATAAGTTGGAACATCTGGTCCCAATATGTCCTGTAATTATGTACAGTGTACAGGGTAGGGAATATGTGTACTCCCAGAATACTGGGCAACAGAATACAGATAAGTTTATTATAAGTAGAAATGCCAAAAATTACCAAAATTGATTTCCTGGCAAAGTTTGGACTTTGATTCAACCAAATATGAGATTACAAAGATAACCTTCACCTTTAATAGTTAGAACATGAAACTTTAAATTGATAGATTCTGGGTTTGAATCTTCTTGTTGCCATTCCAAACACTAGGCAAGTTTGTTCATTCCACATTGCTCCAGTTCACCCAGCTACAGACAGTAGATATATGTCTATGAATAGTCTGCATAATAATTGTAGCATGGTGGAATTCTTTCCAGAGAAGCTGATATGGTATTTGATTGAACAGGTCTGTCAGGGGAGAAGTGTGAAGCAATCTGAGCAGTTCTAAGTAATATATATTACAATACAAGAACTTACCTTTACTTTACTTTACATACATACAGTGTTTACAGTTTAAAAGATCTTTTAGGTCTCGTCTGTTTATCTAAGAACAAATGCAGACACACACCAACCATTGAGCCGAGAACAAAGCAGAGTTCATCAATAGGGGAATTATCTGTTAGGCCATTTAATTATAAATTACAGGCAATTTGCAGAGGTGGTTTCCTATGGTGCTTCTTTGATCTGAGCAGTCTTCTGCTAGTTTGGTCAGTGGGGATGCTGTCCAATTGACCATTATGTCTGATTGATCAGATGTGTGACAGGTAACTCAGGTGTTTCTGAAGCAGTGACAGTGATCTAAATAGCACGGGCATGCTGTGCAGAAGTCCTTTTGTCATGTACTGTGTTGTATATTGCATTACTACGACAGAACTGTGTATAGCTTACAACTATACTGTCTTCAAAATAGTCAAATTTTCAATTAGCCAATTTCTAAATGAAAATGTTCACAAAATTGGAAGAATAATTTGTAACAAACTAACTAAGAATTGAAACCCACTTTCAAAACTCACTTTCAGTTTTAATCTGTTTCAACCACCATCAGCAGTCTTTATCAGGCACTGGTTTTGTTGTTCTTCTGCTCACTAGATGGTGTGGCAAACAGGCTGAGCCATATGTGACTGAGTTTGTAACCAAACACAATCAGAGTCATACATGACACAGCCTGTTCACCACTCCATCTGGCAAGCAGAAGAACAAGACTAGTTCCTGATAAAAAAAACTGCTGTTGGTGGCCGAAATGTTGAAAGTGAGTTTCACTTTAAATTTTCTCATAAAGAAAATGACCTGTGTCACGTGTCCTGCAACAGAATGGTCTCAACCAAATCATGACTGCTTGATCACATTTTATTTATCTAGGAATAGAGGCAGAAGATCATCCATTTACTCTTATCAGACAGCTGTTCTCTTGCCATGCATATATAGAATGGATCTGTGGCATTGTTATTGTGTCTGAAGAGACTGGTATTTTCAACATATTTTCATTTCTTAGAATGTTTAACAAATTTACAATTTGTCAGATACTTTTTACATAGAACTGTTAGTGCTACACCATTAAGGCTCACCAACCTAATGAAAACCAAGCATTCTATTGCAGAAATCCACCCAGTTCATCTCACAGAGAAGTTTGTCTTGCAAACAGCAGGACAGCCCAATAATTGCCCATATTAACCTGCAGGAAACAGACAATTTCTTATCTCGTCTTTAATTATGTATATTATCTGTTCAGCTTCCCAATCTTGCCAATATTCACTGCGGCTTGCATAACGCGATTCTTTGAAGATTTCAATTAAATGTCTGCTCCAAGAGTGAAGGGCTTCTGAGCCCTTCCGCTATCTGTCAGGAGACTCAGGACCTTGGTTACATCATTCAATTATCCCAGTCGTCTCTTTGTTGCTCCCTCCATACCTGATGGTATTACTGGGCAGGAGATTCTGGCCACATCTCTCCCTTTGGGTTTCCTAGGCTTCCCTTCTGGAAGTCCAATTGCTTTGTCTAATTGAAGTATGCCACAAGAGAGACATGATCCTCAACCCTAAGAGCTGAAGTGGCCACAGGAATCTGCTAGTTAATATTAGAAAGAGACAGAAGAGTCTTATTTGAAGTTGCTATGGTGACTCCTGGATGAGTTGTGTCATCATTGTGTTTGATCGAGAACAGATGCTTGACTTCGGCTTTGTCGAATGTTTGGATATGTCTTAGGAATATATTATGTGTCACACGATGTAGCAAATGTCACCATTAACGTGATTGCAACAAGTAAGATATCTAAAATGTGTTATTGCATGTACGACTATCATGTAGATTTCTGGTTTGAATCCACGCTGGCGTTTTGAACCTTGGGCAATTTCATCCATTCCACATTGCTTCAGTTAACTGGGCTGTATGGATAGGCACCTGGCATTGCTGAATGCTTCCCAGAGAAGTTGAGATTGTGTTTGAATAAAAACAATCTGCCAGCTAGTAAAGTGTAAAGCACTTTGAGCTGTTCAAAGGACTGGCTACTGTGTTCTGTAAGAACTTACCTTTTACTTTTTATTTGTGGATACTTTATGAGGGTACACGTATACTGGACACTTCATTCCAAGAATAGGTTGCTGACTGAGGTGACCATTTCCATGAAGCAGCTGGGGGACAGAGCCATCTCTGTGGTTGCCCCCACACTGTAGAACAATATACCCATTTTTATTCGCCAGGCTCCAAAACAGATGCGTTGAAGAGACAGTTAAAGTCGTACTTGTTTTGCAAGGAATCTTAGAAGAATTTGAGTTATTTCTGACATTTTATAGATTTTTATTGCATTTTATAGATAGTTATTATATGTGTTTATTTCAGACATACATTGTAATTTACAATCTTAGACATCTAGTTTTACTTCTGCACAGTTTTTATAGAAATACATTAGTTTTTATTTCTCAGGTTGTTTTAGTATGTATGACTTGTTTTAGTGAACTTGTAAAACACCTTTGAGCAGCTTAAGCTGAAAAAGGCGCTATATTTGGGCAAGTTCGTTCACTCTACGTTCTCTCACTGAACGAGTACCTGGCTTCAGACACTGGTGGATATTGTACAAATAGTTTTTGTGCAGTAACTACAATATGGCTTAAAGCTTCACAGAGAAGTCAAGACTGTGTTTGAATGAAAACAGTCTGTCAGGGGGTAAAATGTAAAGCAGTCAAAAGGACTGGATACTGCACTCTATAAGGACTTTTACTTTATATTTGTGGATATCATATTTTATTTGATGAAAGAAGACATATATTGAACACTTCGTTCTAAGAACAGGTTGCTGCTTGAGGTGCCCACGTCCAGGGCGCAGCTGGGGACAAAGATTTCTCTGTGGCAGCCCCCAAACTGTAGAAAAACATAGAAGGCTTCATCGACAAATGCATTCAAGGGACAATTAAAGATTTGGTTTGCAAGGCATTTTAGCTATCTATTACATGTTATAGATTTCCACTGCATACTTTATAGATAGTTTTGTATGTGTTTATTTTAGAGATTCTTTGAAATTTCATATCTTAGACATTTAGTTTTAACTCGGCATAGTTAAATTTGTTTAGTATGAATTAGTTGTTTTAATGAACTTGTAAAGCAATATTGAGGAGATTAGGCTGAAAAAGGCGCTATATTTGGGCAAGTTAATTCAGTCTACATTGCTCCAGGTAACTAACCTGTATGAATGAGTACCTGGCTTCAAGCAGTGGTGAATATTTCAGTACAAATAATCTTTGCGCAGTAATTGCAACATTGTTAAATACATTTATGAAAAGTTGAGATTGTTGAAATGAAAACAATCTGCCAGGGAGTAAAGTGCAGTGTTTTACCCAGGTTTTCAAAAGGGCAGGGTGCCATTTGAATAAAAGGGCACGTAGATCACGGTGAGCAATGGTTAAAAAAGCACTTATGACACTCGACTAAATTAAATAGTTAACATGAGACATGGGGGCAATGTACAGCTTGTAGTTTAATAGCATACTATAGGCGTACTTACATATAGTATATGTATACACAGTGTATACATATATTTAGGTATTATAATATATGCTCGGGCAAGCATTTGTAGAACAAAACTCAATATTCAGCTTTACATAACTTTTTAATTTGTATCAATCTGCATAATAATATACACAGAGAATAGTATACAGGTAATATGTGTGCCAAGTGTCTGGGCTAAGGTTAACATAAATTGAGATATAGCGTTGTTTGATTTTGAAAATAATAAATGTACAAGCAACAAAATAATTTAGAAAAATGACAGTTAGATAAATATGGACAAACGGAAGATTATGGTATATACAATTATATATAATACTATATGTTTTATTGAGTAAAATTGGCATGTGTTATTATTATTGAAGTTTTAATAAAAGGATTATAAAATAAAACACGATATTCAGCATGACATAACATTTTAATTTGTGTATCAATTCACGTCATATTTTATATTCCCAAAGGCTATTATATAAGCAATAGGTATGCAAAATATTGTTGGGCTATGCTGAACAGAAAGTGAGATATATTGTATTGCAAATAATAAAAAGTGTGATGTCAAACATCAAAATAATTATAGACATGTATCTTGCTAATTTAGAAAATTCCATTTTATTTACAGAAAAAACTACCTACACACAATCTCATTTTTAACAATCAGTCAACAAACAGAAAAAGTAACTACCTGGTATTACTAGTTTGAAGCCACAGTTTAATTAATGGTACCTCTTTGAATAATAGTTATTACAGGTAGCTACAGCTAAGCCCAAGTGCTTTGCCAAAAACAAGACGCTGGCCGACTGCAACCTTAGCACCCCTGGCTAGTCCACTACACCCCTGGCTAGTCCACTACACCCCTGGCTAGTCCACTACACCCCTGGCTAGTCCACTAGGCCTTGCAACTAGCAGGAACAAGATCACGTGCTGGCGGGTTGTTGCATATGGAGGGGGGAACAGGTTCTTTTAACGTACACAATACACAATTATTCACTATTATTGTTGGGCTATGTTATACCAAATGTCGTTAGTTATTATTATATATCAGTACATTAACAAATAAAGAGTTTTTTTCTAATCACACGTGCCGCGGCTTCACGAAAGTCTGTCGTGAACAGGCTCTGTCTCTGGTTTATTGACTTGCAAAGGTTGGCGCCTCCTCAAATCAAAACGATTTCATTATTTGTTGCATGCATCATATGGTTAAGTATTTAATAACAAATCTAACGATACAAGTATCTTTGTATTGGACACTTCGTTCAGAACAGCGCGCGATAGTGTAGGGTAGCACATCCGCCTGGTATGCCAGTGCTCTGTGTCCGTAGGCAGGCATGATATACTTCACTTGGTGTAAAAAACCAGGCGCCCAACATTGGGAACTGTGTATTTTGTGACTCGCAGATCATGTTAATGTCGGTCCCGTCTCATTCAATGTGGGACGTAACAGAACCACTGAGGACGACTTGCACCCAGGTAGTTAGAAAGGTCGGTTTGGCGATAACGTTTTGAAAAAGGTTGATTAGTTTAATAATACCTTACAAGCTAGACCATAACATTCTAACATTAATATATATGTACATACTATAGTTAATAAAATGTTGCAGAGGGCTGGAAACAACTAGAACTAGAAAGCAGGATTCTGCTTTTGGTGCCCATGTCCAGGACACAGTTGGGGGAGAGAGCCTTCTCTATGGCTGCCCCTATATTGTGGAACCAATGCCCCTTTTTATTTTCTGGGCTTCATAAACAGGTGTGTTCAAGAAACAGCTACAAATGTACTTGTTTTGCTAGGCATTTTAGAAGAGTTAGTTATTACATTTTATACATTTGTATTTCATATTTTATAAATAGTTTTATGCGTTTATCTTATAAATACTTTGTAATTTATCTATCTAAGACATCTAGTTTTAATTCAGCATAGTTTTTTAGTAACACAGTGAAACCTTGCTGTTGAGGTCACTCTTGGGACTGGACAAAAGTGACCTGATTAGAAAGGTGACTGTATTAGTGGGACTAATGTCATGCTTTACTGTATGTGGAAATAATTTGGGACTATTCTAGGGTGACCTTAATTGTGAGGTGGCTGTATTACTGAGGTGACCATTAAACAAGATTCCACTAGTTTAAATTTTTAAGTTTTTTTTAGTGTGTATGACTTGTTTTAATGAACTTGCAAAACACTTTGAGCAGGTTAGGCTGACAAAGATGCTACATAATTATATATAAATTTTTATATTATTATTATTTTGTAGCATCACCCCATGGTGAAGGAGAAGGGTTCTGACAGTGGCAGTTCAGAGGGCACCACAGTGACCACAGACAGTGGACATGGACAAAGCGATTCAGGGGGTGGTGGTGCGGGACAGGGCACCCCCAGCAGATACAACGTACCCCTAGCGTCCATACACTATTGCAACACAGGTGAGGCACTTAGATTGTGAAATTTTCCAGTTTACGCATTTTAATTTTTTATTTACCCGTTATGCTCATTAAAAACCCTGTTACAGATGCATTGGTAATTTCCATCTGAACATGGCAAATATCCAGAAACCTGCAGCTGCACCCCTGTTGAGGTTAGCAGAATTGCACTTGCTTTCACACTGAGTACAAGGCCCGTATTATGACAGTGCAAACCCTGCTTTGGGAAATAAAACAATGCTATGATTCATGGTATCTGAAAAATAAAAATCATATTATCCGAAAACCAAAAGACTTGTTATTTGAAAACAAAAAACCTGTTGCGATTTTCAAGAAACTCGCTCCAATAATAGGATGACGGGTCTCTGGCTAAGCTAGACCAGGATGAGACAATGCATCATCTGTAACTTAAAGCAATCATTCGTTTTAAAGGAAATGTAGACCATAAATTATAGTTATAAGGAGTAGGAAAACTACTCATCCTCTAGACTGTAAATCAAATTAATGTTCTATCTACTGTTTTTTTATTTTATTGAAATATTATTCAGCTGACCTATCCATCACATGACCTGTTGCCTAGCAACAAGGTTTGTCAAGCCAACGAAATGGATGCCGAAAACATGGAGTGTTTGGATATTTTGTTGTATAGTTTGTTGACATTCTGGCCCTAAGTTTTTCTTTGTGACAAAAACATAAGGCAAAGTTGTTTAAATAAGAACTGTCTGCAGGAAAGATGTATCTAGCAGATGTAATCCTGATCTAATAGTGTAATGTGGGGGCGCGGTCATGCCGCGGTGGTCAATTGGTCAGAGTGCCAGACTGTCGGTTGGAGGAACTGGAGTTTGAATCCTCGTGCTGACGATTGATGATCTGGTACCAGTATCGGATGCCGTGTTGAAACTTGGGCAGTTTTATTCACCTTACGTTGCTTGTGTCTTTCGGAAGAGCTACTATAAGCCGTTGGTCACTTCTATCTGGTGTGTATGCCAGGGAAAGTAAAAGATCTCATGCAGGGAAATGGAAAAACCTGTTGTGGACTCACTGAGCTAGGACCTCATTCTGTAGATTCCAATCAGCGTTAAGATGGTCAGAACACTTTTTCTTATTATCGAACTTAGAGAGTTGACATTTTCACAGGTTGTGAGTCATGGATAGAAACTGAGTGTGGATTTTTTCCAGAATTTTTTTTGGGGATTTTCCCGCGGTATGGTGGCTAACTTGGACTAAACTTTCGGTCCACTTATCTCAGTCACCACTAGACAGAAGAGCCCAAATTTAGTGTGCAATTACTCCATGGTATCCCAATAAAAACTCAAGAGTTTTCATTGATATTTCAACAAAAAAATGTGGTGAATTTTTGTAATGTTAGATTATTTTTTTTGGAAAAAAAGGAGGGCAAATTTTACATTCAAAATCCATTATGCAAAAACCAGGCAATGTTTTCAGAAAAGTTACTTAACAGTTTTCAAGAGCATACTATCAAGAAACACTGTGACAAGTTTTAAGCAGTTATGTCAAGTAACAGCTCAGATAAGTGACACGGAAGACAAGAGTTGAAGGAAAAAACATGTTTCTGCATAAATCGCGTTCAAAGTTTGGGTACATTGGTACACACAGTTCAACATCTAAAATGTAACCTAAATGAATGAAACTTTGCAGATATGTTGTCCAATGTATACTCTAGCAACCACTATGGTTGAATATATTTCTACCCGGAAATGTCAACAACTCAAAACTCCTTTTTTTTTTCTTCTAAAAAATACAAAAAAATCATTCATGCTCTGACCATCGCATCCCCTTAATACCAGAATAATCAACCAAATGATTGTGGGCAGCTATGGAAACAAGTAATGCAATGAAAACAAATTTTTTTATTGACCCAAGATGTAACTATTTACTATGTTGTAGATTGCTGTCATGATCTTCAGACTCATCCACACACTGGCCAATGGACAAACATGCCAGGTATTTCTAGGGCTAAGAAACTGCATGTTAGTTACGAGTCCACCCCTAAAAATACCCCAGTTCGACCTGCACTACCACCGAGAGACCGGTCAAGACATAGAGGTCAAGGATCACCCGATATCCGATGGACGAACCATGACACGAGGGCAAAACGGAACATTTATTACACCCGGTCTTCTGGGCACAACCCTCCCTGCAGGGTGCATGGAAACAGAAATAATCCAGTAGACTGCTACATCAGTGATTTTCCTGTCATTAGTAGTGAAATACATGTATGAGATAAACCTAGATCCTCGCTAGAGTATTGTGCAGTTGGTAATGAGACAGGAATGGCTATTGTGGTCAAAATACGCCAATGTAATATATTGATTGTGATTGTGAAAAATTTAAATTGTCATCTTGTTTCCTCAAAGTTTTAATTCTCGCAGTATTGTCTGATAAAAGTAATGTATTTACTGTGGAACCTCACTATTGAGTGGCTTGGTCAGAGTTACCTGAATAGTGATGACTGCATTAGCAGAACTAATTTCATATATATATATATATACTGTTATGGAAATAATTTTGGTCTGTCCTAGGGAGACCTTAATTAGGAGGTGGCTGTATTACTGAGGTGATTGTAAAGTGAGAGTTGATTTATAAATATCGTATCTAAGCTGTGCATTAAACATTGTGTTTTCTATCATGAGCATATTTTACAAACCAGGATTAGTTGTTTCTAAAAAGGATTACCAAATCTGATTGTTGTCAACCTCCATGAAACACACTCCTGTATGTGTGTTCTGAATTTTAATTTGTGATGCCTGCAGATCATACTGTGCATCAGCTGTAGGCGGTTGGGTCAGTCGATCAGCCAATGAGAAATAAGTTCACAAATTCTGTCATTTGAGAGCATTTGTCACACAATAAACTAACAGTAACCTATCTTTAAAAAGGGTCCATTCACTCATAAGAATTATATCTTAATACATGTACGTATTTTATTTGTGAACTCTGTTGTAAGTATCAAAATATCGAAACTGTTCTGGTCACAATGAGAAAGAAAGCTTGTTTAGCATAATCCTCAGGAAAGCTAGCTCGCATTTGCAACAATCCAGAAGTATTGAGTGTAATGGATGTTTTATGTTTGAAGTAGGTAGAATGTGAAATATTTCCTGTTTAACCAGTCTAACATATCTCCAAACTATATTACACTATACTGCCATGGAATTAAAATAAATTCCTCAGAAAATCTGATGCATCTTATCATAATTATATTCCATGTTAAATTAAAAAGTGATCATACATTTTTGATTATATGGTAAGTTTTTTCAGGTGAGACATTGAGGTTATTAGTGATAATATGTGATTGTATATAGCAAAATATATGTTGTGAGGTGATGTATTTTTCATTGCACACAATTGTACATAATATTGAGTTTGACATTGTTACACCGTGAATTGCCAGTATTTTCTCAGAATTAAAACAACTGATGGATCCAGTAATCATCAATCACAATTAAAGCATTATCTCATCAACAATTTTTACATAATTACATTACTAGTGCGGCATGACATCTACTAAATCAAGTTTTTCCACTTACAGTTATCACTTGAACAACTTTGTTACATATGTTTGTCATAAAGAAAAACATACACGGCCAGAATTCAACAAAATATACGACGGAATGTCCCAACACTATGTGTTCAGCATCCATTTTTGATGGCTTGATGGACCTTGTTGCTAGGCAATAAGTCATGTGATGGATAGATCAATGAACACTTCAGTGAATCCCTAATTGTTACTGGCTGCAGTGAACTCCCTTCTTGCACAACTGGAGTAATTATTTGTCCACTCAACTGTATATAACATGCTGTAAATTATGCATTTGTTTTAATAAAGTATTTGTATTGAGCTGTTCACGTCATTGTTCTTTGAGGTGTAGGAGAGAGGGACATTCTTACGTAAGATGCAGTCGGTCCCTAGGGACAGCTGCCTGCCCTTTCTGTGTAGTTATTACTTTCACTCCTGGCTTGATTGCTTCTCTCTGTCTATAATCCCCCACTTCACCGTGGCCTTGGAAAGTTATTTGCTCTAATTAAATTCACATTGATGCTATGAAAATTATGTTTTTCTTGGTGCTATTTACTGATGCGAATGGAGATAAATTGTAATTACTGCCATTAAGTCATTATGCCTGTTTTATTCATATTTATACGCGAATAATAATTGATGATGGTTGAACAGTGTACTAAAAGTATTCAAAATGTTACTTTCTAAAATTATACATGCATTATGTCAGCATAATATAATTCTCATATTAAATTTTGTGTATGATAATCATTCAATTTTAGTTACAATTAGTAATAATTGTTTGCCACAAGTTCATCAACAACAGTTTTCACAGACCAGTATTTAGATAGTCTCGCTTAACCGACTCTCGCCTGGCTGTGTGACTTCGCCAGGAATATAATCTGGCTCAGTATCATGTTTTGACTGCTCACTGCCAGTTAGCACGTCTATCCCCCAGAATGTTTATATATTATGTATTTTTTCGACAATGAAAATACAAAATAAAATCTTTAACTAAATGAACACAAACAAAAGTTTCGAGTACGTTTTGGTTGTACTTTGGCAACTACAAATATTAGTTAGCAGTCTGACCTTTTGTTTATTTAAATTTGTTCTTGTTTGGTATTTATATTATGCTTATTCACACTTAGTCTTTTGTTTCTGCTTGAGCAAAAGCAAAGAATGTGAATACGGAATTGTTAAAAGCCCCGAGAGTTGCCACCTACTGAATATGCATGTGATTAAATTAATTTACAAAAACTAATCTACAAAAAAACTTAAATGTCGGTTTATTTTTTGCGTGACATGTTTCAGTATAAGTTTAATGTTGAATAGTTGTAATAGTATAGTATTATCTGTTAAAGTGTATCGTTATTTAATTTGCTATTTCATTGTTGGCCTGATAGCCAATCTGGGGTAAAGCCACCTACTGGTAACATTGGCAGGGCCTTAATATTCCAGGCCATAGTGAGGAGCGAAAATGTGCTGCCACCTCATGGCGCTTGGGTAATCGAGGCAAATATTTAGAGTGCAGCAGACAATAGGTGTTCCTACCTGTCAGGGTAAAGACAATTTAAGTGCTGCCACCTGTCAGAGTTTGTGAAAACGATGTTCATAAATAATAGCTTTATGGTATGTCCAAGTTGGTCTTATTGCTGAATGCTCATACCCATAAATGTGTGCTGTAATTAAAACAATTATTGCTATCATGTTACACTAATTGGGTTAAGACCACATTTAGATTTTACATAGGCGGCCATTATAACGTTTCCTTCATTTCCTGAAAAATGTTGTCATACAATTTTCTTGAAAATTTCCCAGCATATTTAACCTCCATTGACACAAATGCTGTGGAAAACTCATGAAATTCTCATACCTCAGTTTTCTGAAAAATCCTCCCAAACCTGACACCCCTCAATTTCGCCCCAATCTGGTGATGGATTTTGAAATATTGGAGTTCTGAAAAATAGCCACTGTGGGAATATACAAGTGACTAACGTATATTTATTGCTGCCTCATGAAAGATCTAATGCAGTAGTACATTCAGTGTTCACTGGACTAACATGTGCCATGCCAAAGTGCTCGAAACAAATTCACACATCAGATGGTGGCTGTATGATGATCAAATTGTGGTAGCTGGAGCTGTAACTGGCTCCCAGTCCACAAGGTGGCACCACTGACATCAGGTCTTCCACTATGATTATTGTTTCACACTATTTGTGGACATTTTTTAGACCTGACCTCTCATCCCCTTGTCACATTTCTGGGTCTTGACACGAAAAAAAGTGCAGTGTATTTTTGAGAAATGATTTTTTTTTAAATTCACCTGCTCTGACATAAGTGCATTTGATTACAGCTGTAGTCAGATTTCCAGGTGTGATTGTAGAAGTTGTTGACAGTAAAAGGTGTATTTTTAGTTGATTTCAATAAGTGGAAAGGTAGTTGGCAGCAATTTGGCTAGTTGACTCTTTAGCCGGATTACTGCCTGCATCCATTCATAAATATTGACGGGTGTCACACATACAGGCATTTGACGAGAGCTAGAAATATTAGATTTTGGCTAAACTCAAACAGCCTGTTAATGAGATGATGATAATAACAGCAGGAGAGAAGTTTTAAAATATTGTAGGTCACTTTTTCTTATAATCAGACAAAACGTTAGCATGGTCGCCAATGGGAAAACTAACAGGACTTAGGGTTAACGATTAGTGCTGATATGAAGGTTCAGAGCAATGCGGTATTGCCGCTTCAAAGGGAAATAAAATCCTTAGATTAATTAGGTGAAATATAACGTGTAAGAAAAAAGAGCTAATAATACCACTGTACAAAACAATAGTTAGGCCTCATTTAGAATATTCTATTCAAGCGTGGAGGCCATATCGCAGGAAGGACATAGATATGCTAGAAAGAGTACAGAGGATAACAACTAAAATGATACCAAAACTGAGAGATCTTAATTACAAAATACACCTAAAAGAATGCGGTTTAACAACACTAAAGACCAGGAGATTGAGAGGAGTCAGATAGAAGTGTTTAAAATATTGAATGGTTATAAAAATATTGATAGAAATATTTTTTTCTCAGCTAAGAAAGATAGAAGGACCAGAGGACATGAAGTTACGTTAATAAAGGAGCAGTGTAGATTAGATATAAGAAAGTTCTCATTCTAACAAAGGACTGTAAATGAATGGAACAGATTATCTCCTGATTGTGTTGATGCTAGTAACGTGAATACGTTTAAAAACAAAATCGACACATACCATAAAAGGGCGGGATACACCTAGATAACAAAGTATTGGACTCCCGATAAGCCAAAAGGCTTCCTTGTCCCCGTGCCATCTAGAGTAAATTTTCTGGATGGTAATCTTGTTAAATCTTGTTAACAGTGTGCTGACCCCAATTAGAGAACCTGGCAATGGAAGCACGCTATATAGTCATTGCACAATCACGGAGAACACGTTTTACTTGAAATATCTTGAAACAATTACTGTTAATATGTGTATGACAAAACTACAGTTGAACGGGACAAACCGTTTTTGGATATTACAGACTTCTCATCAGTCTGCAAGTCCAAATCACAGTGACGGAACACATGTCTTATAAGGGGTGGGGGTGGGGTGGGGTGCATGTGCCACTAGTTAAGCCTCAATTTGAAAATCTGTATGAAAATGAACCAATGACATTGCAGCAGGGTGATTCGTCAATTGATGTAGTATTATATAATTGAACTGCATGAGACATCTGGCCTTTGAGGAATTCACACCTTTAGGTGTTTGTTGATATTTACAATAGGGCACAAGGTAAAAAAAATAATATAAATTTGAATGTAACATAACAACTGACTGTATTGAATATTCTTATAAAACACATATTATACTTTATGGAAAACTGTATCAGGAGTTCATAGTGCTACCTGAGAATGTTGTGCTGGATTACAAATTGTCCAACAGTGAAATGCTGATTTTTCTTATGACTTGCCAAGTTTGGGGGCACCTTTGAAATGTGCATAAAACACAAACAGTTGGAGGGATTACCAAAAATTAAATTGCAGAGTGCTTGTAACATTGGTGCTTATAAAGAATGTTGTTTTCAACATTTTTTCTCCAAAATCAATATGTCTATTTGGGGTCATGACACTGTTAGACAAAAAATGCAGTGTATTTTAGAGATTTTTTTTTTTTACAAGATTCACCTTCTAAGTGCATTTGAATAGTCAGATTTCCAAATGTGATTGTAGAAGCTGTTGACAGTAAAAGGTGTATTTTTAGCTGATTTTACTAAGCGGAAGGGTATTTGGCAGCAATTTAGCTATTTGACTCTAGCAGGATAATTACTTCCTGCATCCATTCGTAAATATTGACGGGTGTCACACATACAGGCATTTTACGAGACCTAGAAATATTAGATTTTGACTAAACTCGACCAGCCTGTCAATGAGATGATAATAACAGCAGGTGAGAAGTTTAAGAAATATTTAAGTCACGTTTTCTTATAATCAGACAAAACGTTAACATGGTTGCCAATGGGAAAACTAACAGTGTGCTGACCCCTTTCGTTCATAACGTTGGCATGTCCACCTCCCAAAATTATGTTCATTTTGACAAAGAGCCCCATATTTCTATAATAATAATTATCATATTTGTTACATATCTGTATTGTCTACATAAACGTAGATGCGGAAGATGGTAAAGACAATAATCATAATGTTTAGTGCTAATTATAGTTGGGGCGAATCCAAACTTGTGATGATTGTTGTGACACCAGGTGGCACCACACATTATGTGTTTTCGGCTGTGACCACACCTCAAGAACAGTTGAGAAGATTTCCCTAAGAACTTGGCAAACTGTGGACAGACTCTCTTCATGGTTCATACAGCCAGGTGAGAATTTATTAAGTGAAACCAGGGCAGGTGATAGAATGTTGAAAGCACAAAAAGGGTTCATTGCAATGATTGTTGGGGCACTAGGTGGCACCACTTGTGTAAGTTGTCCATAATTAGCAAGAGACTGATACTTGAAATTGTGTTCTACACATTGCGATGGCTTGGATTGAGATAAAAATAACAAACACAATTATTTCAAAATGTATGGATACATAATAATAATCAATATTACATATCAGAATTGTTTCCATAAAAAACATGTTAAGAAAAAACGCCATTTTGTATACAATCGCGCCATGGTAAACACAACAAAAACTTGATACCGGCCGGGCGTAACTGTTTTTGTGAAATGCAGTATTTGTTTCTAAACACGTAACAAACGGCCAATTAACAATTAAAAAGAAAACGATCTGTCAAACTGTTTTGGAGAGTGGCCCATGAGGCGATGTAAATCCATGGGTAACGGAATGGCCGTCCAACAGGGTACAATTAACGATCAAATCGTCATAAATGGTTGATCAAGGATGGAATGCCATAGTCTGCTGTAAAGATTGGGGTCACTCTACAGTTCAGTCTTGGGAGCAGTTCGGCAAAGCCACCAGTTTTATTTACTATTTAAATATAAACGACATAGACGATGGTATTTGTAATAATAATTTATTTGTAAATTTGCGGATGATACAAAACTCTTCAGTCAATTAGTTGCATCAATTGAGGGTGCGGTGACATTACAGGATCTTAAAACAATGCATGGGTGGATGGATGGAGAATGGCAAATGTTATTTATTATATAAAAAATGGTGTGCATGCACAACGGCCACAATGATATACAGCAGACGACAAGTTAACGTCAACGAAATTGAGAATGTACAGCATAGCGCGACCAGGGCGATACCTTAAATTAGTCATGAATTTGCATATAGCAGGTTGATAGTCAATCAATCAATCAATCAATCTTTATTTCAGACAAAAAAGTGTACATGTAATATACATTATATCCATAGTAAAAAAGGGTACAAATAAAAAGTATATTATAGTGTATATATTGCACTAATCCACTTCCTGCGCAATACAGAGGTCTTATAAACATCACTGTGTATAATACTCTCAACAATGTTGTTCGTCGATGCAGATATTCTGCTCATAGTCTGCTCATTTTCTAGATCTGGTATTGCAACAGTCCGTGTGAGAACTAACAAACATTAGGCTAGCACTACACCTCATAGATAGGCTGTGCATAATTAAAAATGCATTATTATAGGAAACAATAAAGTGCTGCATAGCGGCTTTTCTATAAGTAGCCCATAGTATTTAATGTATTAAATATTACATTTGAAACTAATGACGGTAGTAACATAGGGCCGACCTGCCTACGCATCACCTACTATAGGTGTTCATAATTTTCAGTGATTTACATATAAAATATACCTCCATGTAACTTCTTCATCATGGACTGATGGAGAATACATCAACAATTAAGAGGGCACCCTTATAAAATAAAAACTGCACTTGACATTAGATATTAGAAAGTTTTCATTCACAAAAAGTGCCAATGAATGCCAATTATTGTCATAAATTACCCAAGCGGCAGGCATGTCAATAAATAAAAATTATTTTAAAGGCCATAATATTGGCAGATATTTAACTAATAAGTCAGGATTATAAACGTCTACGTACTCCCTTCTCGTCAATTAAAATTACTAGGTAAACGTGTTGTAAAAATATTGAATATCATTTCCCCACCAAATTTGTTAGAAATGTTAGAAAACTGCCCACCTATATTATCAATGCTGTTATCCCCCCGCAAAATAATGTCCATTTGTGTTACGAATCCCTCGCATCCCTTGTCACTTGCTTGTGACAGAAGTGGTCTTTATGTTGCGGGGGACCTCGTTGCAATGGTTGGTGGGTCTAATTGACGCAGTTTAAAAAGATTAGGGTTAGTAGATAAACCATAGGGTTCCTTTCTATAAGAACTTTTCTTACTGCAGAAATAGGATGTTTACTTAGGCACAGGATAGACAACAGACACATGTATTTATGTGGTGGGTTAAACCCAACAATAAGTTATTGTTTAAATAGAGATCCTAAATGATATATTGAAAAATGACACTCGTATACTATAGGTAATATAATTATTCTATCCAATGAACAACACATTTCTGGGTATCATCCAGTTGATAGGACATCTTATGTGATTTATTTTGTAGTGACTGACATATAATAATAGTTATATCACAGTAGTCGTAATTGTATGTATTCAGCTACGAATTAGACGTGACTATTCAGATTAACTTGACACTCTGCGGTTGCTATTTGCCCATAGCTGGGACATGGGTTGGTAAAAAGGCAGAGCATATCCACACGCTGGTGGGTCATGCACATTTCACCTATGGGGCCCCATGCTGCTCCGAGATCCCTCGTTTAATCAGCCTGGTGCCCTACAGTGACCAGTATCCACTGGTTACCTTGTGGAGGTTACAACGAGAGTCTTGTTTTATGAGAGGCTATATACTGGCAGACATGAAGGAAATATGCTTGCCATTTCGTCTACATCGCCAGTAGTGGAAGCAGAATGTAGATTCGACAAGCATATCTACACATAAGCTACCACCAGATGTATCAATAAAACCTGTGCCAGCATGCTAAACAGAATGAACCAGTAAACATGTTAAGGCTCTGAAAAGAGCCGTTTGTTTTCTTGGTGTGGAAGTATGCAGCATTGGCCTCTCTGTCATCTCTGCCCTGTAACATCTCGAAAACTACAAATACATTAGGTATGATCACAAGCATTATGTTGACAATGTAGACAAGGTAAAATTTTACAATTAGAGATGTTCCAGTTGACTACAAAAAAGCCACACATGCAATAGGAAAATACTGTGACAATATTAATAATAACTGAATGCCAAATTGTTTAGAAAGTTTGTGTTGCCACCAGATTTGGTAGTACATCTGAAACAGAAAATACAGCAGCAGCGGAATAGTATATATATGTACATTTATTATGGTTCGACACCACTGCACAGGATTCGAACCCGCATTCTCTCAGTCGAGAGTCCGAAGCTTTACCACTGCCCTCCACACACATTATACAAATTGGATTTGAAAGCTATCTTATTTTCAGCACGGTCCAGAACAATGTGTAAAAATTTGTGTAAATTATTTTGATCAAGCTGTGAAACAGCATCTATTGTCAAGTAATTTTCTTGTTCTGCCCAGTCAGTTTCATTTCTTACTTGATCTTGAATAACCTTGCCAGCATGGAATTTTTTGTAAAGTTTAACAGTTTCCATTGAATAAGATCCATGGTCGAGCACAATTTCTGCTCCACCTTTGTTTACGTTCTGTGATATCTCATCTATCTGACGGCAAATATAGTGAGTTGGGTCAGTAGAAGGCATTTAACATTGGTTCCATACTTGAGGTCAACACTGATGGATCTAACTACTACTGGAAATGTGGACTGTACAGTGTGATACAGACTTACCTTGCTTACCTACTGGGTGGATACGGTGACTGCAATGACGAAGACGAGTGACCATCATCTCGTCACCAGTCTTCTCTGCACTTGTCGCGATGTTCCGTCAGAAAGTAGTCCAAGAAGACATCCTCAGACTTGCTGACACTGGTGCAAAACAAGCACAGGAAGCTAACTAATTAAATTTCATTAAAGTAAATTTCAAATAACTAAGTAATGTCACAATTTTATTAACCTCACACAAATTAGCAAGTACATTCGGTGTTGGTAAAATTACTGATTATAACCATAGGTAGCATATTAATTTGTACACGTGATACAAGTCATCAGTGAAATAATATACAATAATTGTTATCATTTACACATTCAGTACCAGCACTAAACATGAATCACCATTAAACATATGAACATCTGGTAAGATCTATGTTCGATGTTGAATTGCACAGATGTACAGCTTTCTGATTATCATAAGGATGGTCAACTGTTACAAAATAATGGTTCCATTGACTTTTAAATTACGTGGCGCATCGAGTTGAGTCCTCAACTGATGCACATGTTTCACAGAGTGGTGCTGGAATGAACAATGTTATTAAAAATAATTATATCAGGCAACCTGGAGTTTGGGTAGTAACTCGGGTAGGGGTTAGGCTTAACTAATATGTGAAACAAGCAATTAAAGTTTTGAGCATGAAAACATCAGCAAGAATTGAACCTGCTTCACAAATACAAGGCATAACTGGACGAACACCAACTGTTTTAAAAGCCTAACATGTCGGTGTTTTGATTTAATACCTAGCTAATATGTGAAACAACCAGTTAATGTTTTGAGTATGAAAACATCAGCAGGAATAGAACCTGCTTCACAAATACAAGGCATAACTGGACGAACACCAACTGTTTTAAAAGCCTAACATGTAAGAGTTTTGATTTAATAATTCATATAAAAATTTGAATAGGAACTTACCTCTAGCCAAAGCTGATATTACTGCCCAGTTTTGCCTTTTGAGTTTACCACAGTATTCGAGATAAGATGAGGAAAGAGGGGAAGGTGCAAGTGGTGCTGTGTTTTAGTCTGTTCCTGGCACAACACCCGAAGGATGACTTACTTAGGTTTACTTAGGTTGTTCCTGGCCGCAGGCGGTGGCCTCGGTGGTCAGATCTACATCTGTCTCTATAAATGCCCTACGACTTCCTGGGAAGGCGATTCATCTAAATCAGGGTTGGGTTTCTGACAATCAGAAAGGTATTTCTGACAAGACAATGTCAGAAACTGGTTTCTGACACGTTTCTGATGTCAGAAACTGTCAGAATCTAATACATGGCAGGTTTGTCGGTTATTTATCAAAACAATATACTGAGACACATAAATGTCAATCATTGCCAAAAAAACATTATAAGTGGAGTACCCCAAGGTTCCATACTTGGACAAGTCTTATTCCTAATTTATATCAATGATATAACTAACTCTACTTTTTCAAATTTATTGTTTTTTGCGGATGACGCAACTGTGTACCAATCAGGTCCTCACGTTGACACTTTAATAAACAGTATAAACCAAGAATTTATATATTTATACGACTGGCTTTGTGCCAATAAATGCCAGGTAAATAATTGTATTAAAATAAACAGGGAAGTTATTAATCTTGTTGGTAAATATAACAAAGAAGAAACAGTGAAGTTCTTGGGAATGCATATTGACAAAAACTCTTAACGTGGAATAAACATATTTATTTAATAAGTTATAAAATATCTAGAGCAATTTTTGCAATTGATAGATTGAAAAATTTTCTGCCACATAATGCTTTAAAAACCCTCTATTTTACCTTAATTCAAAGTAATTTAACTTACGGTGTACAAGTATGGGGAAATGGAAATACTGTAAGGAAGTTAGAAATTTTACAAAAACGTGCTATACGAATAATTAATAAAAAAGATACAGAAGTCCAACCGATCTTATTTTTAAATCTGAAAATATACTTAGATTTGGTGATATACAGGTTGCATGTCTTACTATTTATGTATGACTATCAACATAACACACTGCCTAAATCCTTTAAAGATTATATACCAAACAAGAATTTAGCCACTAATTTCAGACTTACCAGACAATATAACCTCTTCCATACAGAGAAACCCAGAACATATTTTTCATCTACATTACCTAAACATAATTTCATAAAAATTTGGAACAGTCTTGATTATAAGATACAAAACACTAAATCTATACCAAAATTTAAAGTTGTATTATACAAACAATATATAGACAGCTATTTCAACTATATACATTGCCTAAATCCCAGATGTGTGGAGTGCAGTTAGAGGTGTTTTATATCTACGTTGGATCCGGATAAATCTCATACAATTATTTTCTATAATGTTTTTTTATTATTATTACACGGTGACCATGTAACAGTCCGCTGTTACATGGTGACCATGTAACAGTCCGCTGTTACACGGTCATCGTTGTAATATGGTTTTCGTACATGTGTATATATGTGTCGTAGTTTAAATTTATCCTTGTGGGGTCACAGGAAGACGGCATCTAACAGGCCATGTGACCCCCATGCAACACAACATTACTTTTTTTTAACAATTGTTTTGTGTTTTGTTGCAAAATAAAATTTGATTTGATTTGCCATAAGCATTTATGATTTTGCTAATTGTATAAGTTATGAAGCAATGACATGGAAACACTTGGATGACATCTGGTGACAACAGAGCTTGCATCTAGCAACTGTTTTTCCATTACTTTTCACTTTAACAAACTGTTCCCACACAGCCGTAGCTGGTCTGCCACCCTTAAACATGGTGCAAACTAAGATGTTAGTGCTACTAAGCACTATTAAAGTCATTAGTCATTATGGCATCTACAAAATGGTGGTAATGAATTTGTACTTCTTTCACATGTAACAGTATATATCTATGTGAAGATGCTACCACAGGTGGCTGCTGAGTAGAAAGCATTGGGCCAATCACTTTACACCTCCATCAAGCATATTGGCAAGTTTAACCTGCCCCCCCTCATATTAAGTAATTAATGTCACTGTCCATTGTGAGAGCGACATATGCAGGTAATATGTATGACTCGCTGATAACAGTGCCGTTTATTATGGACCTCCTGGCACATAAAAGGATTATGGTCAGAACTGGTAACAAGTACAAGTCATGCGACCAGTCTTTCTTCGCAATTTTGTACTAAATAAAGTTGGGGCGAATCCAAACTTGTGATGATTGTTGTGACACCAGGTGGCCCCACACATACCATTGCATACATTTGATAGTGATTGTCTGTGAGGTGGCAGCACCGAGCCACACCTGTCATATTTATAGCTTTGCAAAATTGTATGTTTTTTGATGTGACCATGTCTCAAGAACAGTTGAGAAGATTTGCTTAAGAACTTGGCAAACAGTGGACAGTCTCTCTTCATGGTTCATACAGCCAGTTGAGAATTTATTAAGTGAAACTAGGGCAGATGAGTACTTTCTTAGAAAAATTTTCTGTTGATAAAACATTTTTAAACCTGTTTTACAAGTCTTTTATTGAGAGTGTTCTTTGCTTTTCGTTGATCTGCTGCTATTTCAACCTGATTGTTAAAAACAAGAATAGTTTACAGAAAATTGTACGTGTCAGCTTCAAAATAGTCGGAGAGACTCAGAGAGACATCACTCAGTTTTGTGAATAACAGGTACTTAGGAAGGCACGTTCTACTTTAGCCAATGATAGTGACAGTCATGTTCTATAAACCTGCCGTTGGGCCGCCGTTTTAGGTGCCCCTCGTGCAAAACAAACCGTGAAATGAATGTAGTGTGTGTGTGTATGTTCTATATATTTCGTGCTTACATTGTGAAGAAATCCACTCCATGTGTTCATGTGATAAATTCTTTTTATGATTGATAATGTGAGCCAGTAATACACTGTTACCTGTATAATAAAGATGTATTGTATGGTATTGTACAATGTACAAAAAGTGTTCATGCAATGATTGTTGCGGCACTAGGTGGCACCACTTGTGTAAGTTGTCCACAATAATGATATTGTTGCACTGTTGTCCACTAGATGGTAGCACTGAGTTTAGTGAACCAACATGCACTACAACTGGGTGGTATGTGGAGTCTGCAGGTATGGTGGATTAACAGTGTACCAAACTATCGATGCATCATGATAGTCAATGTGGTTATACAATATTGGTAGTTCTTGGCGATTCATGATTGACTATTCCATAATCCTATCATGATACTATCACATTAGTTAAAAGACTATCATGATAGTAGTACACTTCGGTACTACTGTAACTGTAAAACTATCCCCAATAGTTATCTCTACTATAGTGAGCTGTGTCTGTTCACCTTTGCAGAAATATTTTGCGTAGAGTAATTTATTTCATTTTTATTCATGTGCTTTTTCTTTAATCTTGCCAGCATTATCGAAAATATTTCCTTCAGACTTGGCTTGAAACAGCATTGAAAAAAGGCAAGTATTGCAGCTGGATTATTACCTTGTTACCATCTATTTTATTTGTCTCCCTTTCTTTTGTTTACCTTCCTCCCTTAGACTTTAGAGCAAACCTCCCTGCATTAATTTACTGTATAGGAAATCATTTAGCTTAAGTGACAGGAAGATGAAGATTGCTTGCAGGGCCAGTAAAGAACAGAACATTTTGAAAATGCATCAGAGACAGAACTGACTTAACATTGAATGTGTTTATTTCATTAATTCAAATCAGCGTCACTAATCCAGAGTGCAAGCCACACTAACACAATCATCTGTGGCCATTAATTTAAGTATTTACAATAGTAGCCAAAGTGAGCTTTACACGGTTGGCTGATTTTATTTAATTCACATGCATTGTACATCGATTATCCATTTAGAGCTGCATAATTTGTACAGACATATTGTTGAGTCAGTGTCTTCTTTGTCCAAAGTCAGGTTTGGTAATTAGTCTTATTACACTTGGATCTGTCAGCATTGTCCTATGAGCAAAGACCAGGGTAATGTCCACTTGGGAATATCAATCTGTAAAACCAACAAACCTTACTGTAATGGATAATTTACCAGTTCATAATAATAATTGCTGTTAATAATGGTGCGTATCTGGAGAAAATGACACACACAACTAGTGAGCAGTGGCTTACGTTATTAATTAATACTTAATCTTTGTTAATCTTCATTTACCATACCGGGTTTCATTATTAAATAGTTCTACAGCTGAATTGCATAAAGAATGCTAGAGTGTTATTGGATGAACTTAGGTGATTTTATTCACTCCACACTAATACAATTAATTCAGCTGTATAATTGAGTAGCTGGCTACTTTGCATAGTAATTGCAGCATGCCTGAATACTTCCCAGAGAAGCAGATATGTTGTTTGAATGAATAGGTCTGTGAAGTTGTAAAATGTAGTGTTTTCCGCAGTTCTAAGGGCTGTATATTGAGCCATATAAGAACTTATTTTTATAATGAAGACCATCATCATTATGTCAGTCCTCCTCAAACAGTGCAGATCCCACGTATATAATGTTGATGCTTGATGTAGTGATCCTTTATTAAGATTGCCGTCCAGAGCTGCAAGCTCCGGATGATATGTGGACAAGGAAGCCTTTGGCTTATTGAGACTACACTAACAAACTGTTCACAGCTAAACTGGGATGTTTGCGGTGCGTAACGACAGAGCAGTCAAAAGACATGTACAAAGATGTTCAAAATAAGGAAAAACAAGAGAAAAACAAAAGCCCAGATAAAAACAAATGGTGCACATTTTACACGTAAGTTTTGTAACTTTAGAGGATGTAGACGCCATGCAAGGGTTGCGTTTCCCTGATGGCTGCAGGAAGGCTGGCAGTGGTGGCATTCATTATAACAAACAGCGTTGTATAGTACTTGTAGTAAAAAACTGTTGTATATATTTTTCATTATCTATGTCACAAGAACATAATTATATATTTTGTTGTAATCTCATGGTATGAGATTTTAGATTATTTGATGCAATTCATATTGTTACAACATTTTAACAGTACATTTGCAAGATTACTTGTTTGCATACATTTCTTATGGCGCACTTGGCAGTTATACTTATCATGATAATAGTACTTTATAATGAAGTGTTATTTATATTGAATTTAGCTACACATTTGATGAATTCGTTTGTAAGCATTGATGCAAGAATTACACTGTGAATCTAGACAGCATATTTAAAGAACCAAACACATTAAAATGTATTTATATTGATATTGCATGTAAAATGTTGTCTTAATAATAATATTTGTTCTCACAGTTTTCACATTTAGGCTTCCTGTTATTTACATTTGTTCATGCATGTATGCATAATATAAAGTATCATTTTTGCCCAAAAAATTCGAACTTTTGTTCTAGTAATATGTAAATTATGTACATGACCCTTATATTTATTTCCCTCTTGTTGACATTTGTGAACACCTAATATTTGAGCATATTTTAACTATTATGTTTACACTTTCTATTTATTTGACATATCCACTTTATCTTTACAAATGTTGATGGTAGCATCGATGACATGAATCCTCAGCACAGCTATTGGTGACGTGTGTATTATATCATCGACAACATGTCAAATTAAATAAATAATCTGGCGCTCACTGAAGTGGCAGATATAGACCATCATTATGTTCATCATTGAAGGGCGCACGGAATCAATCAATGAAGTAACATTTGAAATAACACGGGTTGCGAGCAGATGTTTTTACAGTGCAGTCAAGCGTGACGTTCCTGTGTTTGCCTTACTTCAAGACAACAGACTGACTGCTCTTTCCATGATGATTGCAGAGTTTTAGAGCAAATGGCCGATAGATATGTACGTAGATCTATTTATACTGGAGTACGTTTAATCGGATAGCGATGTGGCAAATACTTGTTAGTGTTGTTCTTGTTGTTTGTCAGTGTGAACAACTTTCAGAGTCTGTAGCAGATGCAGCCTCTAAATGGAGTTTAGTCCAGCCTTTCCAGATGTTATGGGTTCTTCTTCTCCTTCTTCAGGATTATTGTGGAAACCTCAACAGTCGAGGAATAACTCCACAGTTGTTGTTATTGTGCGCATGGGTTAAAATATAAAATATAAATTATGGTTTAAAATATAATTAAAAACAGTTAGGTTAAAAAAAGTTAAGATTAAAAAGTTAAAAGAAAATTGTCTTACAGGTACATTATTTGTAACGGTTGGGAAGAATAATAATAATGAATTAAAATATATATACCATATAAAGGTTTTAGGAAGTTAAAATTGCGCATTATAAAGATATAGTGACTATTGTTGAGCAGTCAGCCATTTCTTCATGGAGGCCTGAGGCTGAAGACTGGGAGGGACTGGGCTTCGGAGGAGTTGGAGGGAAGTGAGTTTCACATTCTGATGGCAGATGGGAAGAAGGAATGGAGATAAGTGTTTGTCCTTGAGTGGGGCAGTAGGAGTTTGTTTTGCTGACCACGGGTTTTCTGGGAAGCTGCCTTGAGCAGGTTGTTGGACAATGAGACAAGTAGAATAAACACACTGAAATAGTTCTATATATGTAACTGCTTGTGTTTACTTTTCAACTACCTCACTGATTAGAAGATCAAAGGCCAATGCATTATACAAGGATGTCAATTAAACAATATACAATATCACAGTCTTCAAATAAAACAATGACTTTATATTTTCTCTAACTTTTTCATAGCAAAAACTGTGACTTTTCACTTCACTGTATTCCTGCCCACAATAGATGGCATGCAAATCTAGTAAAATGCAGAATAAAATATGCATATGGTAGCTTAGGAATCTGAGGCTTCTGTGGAATGTAGCCACACCTAACAGAAACAATGTATATGTAGAGTTGTAGATTTCAGCAGCTGACCACTGTTAATTAGATGACACCTGAAGTCATTTGGCTGGATTGTTTGCTGATGAGCTCAGATTGACAAATTCATGCAGCTTATGTTCTCTTTTTGGACTATGTTTGTCAAGATTAAACTACTTGCTATCCAAAGCAAAATACAGCCGACAAGTATAGAAGTACTTGGTTTTCCAAAAACCCAGTAGTTATCTATTTATGTGCAGCTCACACTTCTAAGATTTTGTAAAAAAAGGTTAAACCTAGTTTTGCTGCTTAGTTACCTATTGTACTGATGGTATGTTTTCAGCCACCATGCATGTTTTGGACATCCTAAGAATCAACAACAAAATAATATTGTCTGTACTGTGTGTTTTCAGACACCAAAAATTATTCTTTTCACTGTATGTTTTCGGATAGCTAAGAATGGAACTATTTTTACATGTCTCAATACATTCAATAATTATGGTAGTCATCATCGATTAGTTTGGTCAAACCGATGATTAATTATGAAAAGTTAATAATTCCCAACTGAAGTTGTTATTCTTGACCCTGACTGGAGAAAAGACAAAAGACATCGTAGGAGAGTTTGAAATGAAAGATAAAACCAAGACCGAATACCCCCACCCCGTACCCGTGTTGTCTGGCTACTACCCACTAAACTACTAAAGCTATGAAAATAACCCTATAGTACCCCTCCTCAAGTGGTCACTGTACCCCTGTGTGTGTGTGGCCGGCATGCACAAGAGAACCTCAAGGGCATCATTGCAAGGGTAAATATTGGAAGGTCTGTTGTTGGGTTTGCTGCTTGATGCTGAGCAGGGATTGTTGAGGTTTAATTAGTCAGATGAGTGTGAAAAGTGTTAATTATATCAGCAATGTTAGCATGTACTTGAGCTATATCCAGTTTCTCAGTGGTGCTTCTAGGGTTTTATACGTTTCAGGCTGGTGAACTTTGAACAAATTTTAGATCAGTGTTTGTCATGTAGCTGTGATGGTAATGAGTTTGTTTTACCTGTAAAAAACCTCACTTGTAATTTCACACAAACATTTTGATCCATGCACGTGTATTAAGAATATTCCAAAAAAACTATTTGCTTAAAGTGACAATGTGATCATCTTTCATTTTGGTGTATTCTGCCACTTTATTTAAGTTGAAAGACTTCCACTTTGTTCCCTATTTCACATATAATATTCAGTTGATATGTGTAATGATCTATGTATGATGTATTGTGAAATAAACGTAATCATATGGAATATAAACAATGGTTGTAAAGGTGAAAAGGTATATTAGGAGAAAAACTATGTTTTAAACTTTATAATAAATCATTTACCCATTCTGACAGTTTCCTGTGGAATACAATGAATCTGCTTCCAGTTGTCGCATGTACAAATCGGTGTTTTCTAAGAATGTTCTGTTTTGCAAATATTATGTATAGATAGTTTTTATATTTAAAGTTGCAGATGCATAAAAATTTCTTTGTTGTTGCACTTTATTTTTCCACATTTGATATTCATTTGCTCAGTACAATGTAGCATTGTTGTGGTGTTATAAAAGTATAATTTGTGACACTTCCCTGGATATTCATTCATCTGTTACAATGTCACCTTGTTGTTATAACACGGTTTCTCTCATTTCTTCTTCAGCTGAATAAATACAGAATAGTCCTTGTTTGTAGATGTATTCCCAGCGGTCCATCATACACACTGACTGCATTAAATGTCATCATTTATCTCAGGTGTCACATCTGACAGCGTCAAAACAGTACACCTGTCCTGTGCGTCATTTTATTTTCAAAAGATTTTCTTTTTAAGCTGTTCACTCATTCAGCATCTTGTCAGTCCATCCATCTGATATGAAATGTTGTCACCCCTTTTTTTTTGCTAGCTTCTGGTGCCATTGCCCCTTTACGTTTGTCACATAACAATTCTGGGAGGTGATGTTATTTATTACCATGGGTGCACACCTTACATACATAAAGAGGTGTCAGAATGCACCTAGGCGTCACACCTTTTTAATGCTAAGCACCCCTGGGGTTGAAGATGGGCCTGTGCAGTGGGGTGCAACCCCTGCTGGCCCTGTTTTACATAGGGTGATTACACAAAAGTTGTTGTCTTTAATGTTTGTAGAGTTTCAATGAGCACATCCCGTTTAGTTTACCCCAGTGTCTCGTTCAACACCTATCCAATGAAATGGGCGGATGTGTTGCATGTACTGCCCGAAGGCTGGATTTCCGCTGTCAGGAAACTAAACTTGTTAGATTGTCTGTATCGGTCGATCAGCATGTTTCCTCCTTGGTCTGTAAACTCTGTATAGAAGCATTTGTTACTATTGTTCACATCCTGTCTGTTTGTTTTGTTCTAGCCGTCATGATCTTACACACAAGTAACACTGATTACCGTTATCAGTAAACCCATCTTTAAGGTCACCTCTTGGGTTATCAAGCATATGCCAACTGCTCCCAAGAAAGAAACCACATGCTGGTGGTATATAATGGTTTCTGCTAACAAGACGAGGCCTGTCGGCACAAAAGTCTATTTTTTTCCAAATGACAAGTAATTACATTTAACACATAATTGCCAGGTTTTTGCCACTCTCCTTGCCGGCAAAAGTATGTTTTGGCTGGCAGTACTGTTGGCTGGAAACAACTTTCTTGACACAGAAGGCCAGAAACTTGCATTGCTACAATGTTTGTTACTATGCCAAATAGTTGGAATACTTAACAATCAGTTAGCTGAATGGATTGCAAAACTCAAAATTAATTTGAAATTATAATTTTTTTTGATGAGTTAAGTTCCTAAAACTTTCTACAAGTAAAAATGTGTAAATTCATGCTGTTAATGCTCACATTGTGGGTGTAGGTAGAGACTATTTGGGAGTCTCAGTGGGAAGATGCAGTTGGATGTTTTTTTTATTCTCAATGCAATGCAGTTGGAGGTTTTGTGGTGCCTCAGGAGGGGTTCAGGAGTGTAGTCAGAGATACTTTTGGAGTCGCGGATGCTGTCGGAGGTACTTTCGGAATCACAAGAGGGGTGCAATCAGAGGTACTTTGGGAATCACAAGGGGGGGTGCAGTCAGAGGTACTTTGGGAATCACAAGGGGGGCGCAGTCAGAGGTACTTTGGGAATCACAAGGGGGTGCAGTCAGAGGTGCTTTGGGAATTGCAAGTGGGGGTGCAGTCAGAGGTACTTTGGGAATCGCAAGGGGGGTGCAGTCAGAGGTACTTTGGGAATCACAAGGGGGGTGCAGTCAGAGGTACTTTGGGATTCACAAGGGGGGTGCAGTCAGAGATACTTTTTCAGATGCAAAGGGGGTGCTGTCAAAGGTACTTTGGGAATCACAAGGGGGGTGCAGTCAGAGATACTTTTTCAGATGCAAAGGGGGTGCTGTCAGAGGTATTTTGGAAATCGCAAGGGGGGTGCAGTCGGAGATACTTTTGGAGTGGCAAAAGGGTTGCAGTTGGAGGTACTTTGTGAGTTGCAAGGGGGGTGCAGTTGGACGTACTTTGTGAGTCACAAGGGGGGTTTCTTTTGGAGATACTTTGTGAGTCATAAGGGGATGCAGTTGGAGGTTTTTTGTGAGTCACTAGGGGGATGCAGCTGGAAGTACTTTGTGAGTTGCAAGGGGGTGCAGTTGGAGGTTTTTGGGGAATATCAGGGGTGGGTGCAGTTGGAAGTCTCAAGTGCAGCTTGAAGCCTCAGTGGGGTGCAGTTGGAGGTTTTTTTAATCTCAAAGGGGATTTAGTTGGATATCTCAAGAGGCATTTTGGGAGTCACAAGGGGGGTGTAGTTGTTTTTTTGTGATCCCTGGGAGGACCCTTTTGGAGTTTTTGGGAGCCTGCAAAAAGCTGCAATTACAGTGAACAAAATTACCCCCAAAAATTGTTTTACAAAAAATCAACCACACACTACGGGCCAGATATGTCGTAGTGAACTAATTTACACATATGCTTTATAGCCAACCTACTTGTGGTGTGCATAAAGCACATGGATTGATGCAGCATAAATTATCTACAAGTATTGTATTGTGTTAGCTACACAGATTGTCGTGTTTCTACCAGGCTGGTACACAACTGTACATGAGATATTTTGCAACATAGAGATATTTTGTAACACATTGTTCCAAAGGCACATGCACTAGACACATTGTGTATTTGTCATGTTACTTGTGACACATGTTACATCTCTGCTGCCTGTGTTTTCAGTTGTTGTTGCAGCTGCTGGTGTTAAGTCCAAATGGATGAGTTTAAATTGCCTTGACTGTATTGACTGGCATGGCAGTGTTCACCTCTCACTCAAACACATTCCCAGTCTCTCTCTCCCACACACACAGCTCATGGTCAATGACAGTCAATTCCACATAATTATTATGTGCTTTCTGCATATTTTCTTGATATATTCGGACATTTTGCCAAGGAACACTTACTAACACATTTCGCAGTTGGATAAAATTAGCCAACATATATTTTGCCAACAGACATTTAACCGGTGAAATCATTTAACCAATGAACATTTAGCCAATGGACATTTTGCCAGCATTGATTTAGCTAATGGGCATTTCACCCACAAGGATTTAGTCAATGGACATTTCGCCAACATACATTTAGTATTGGACATTTAACCAACAGACATTTAACAAACAATCATTTAACCAACAGACCTTTAGTCAAAAGACATTTAGCCAATTGACATATAGCAAGTGGACATTTGGCCAGTTGACATATAGCCAATGGACATTTTGCCAATGGACATTTAGCCAATGGTTATTTAGTCAATGGACAGTTAGCAACAGACATTTTGCCAGCAGACATTCCACCTGCAGAGATTTTACCAAGGCACATTCTGCCAACAGACAATTCACCAATGTACATTTTGTCAACTTACATTTTGCTAACCACCTTTTTTTTTTTAATTTAATATTTATTTTATTAGCCTTGGCTATCACAATAAATTATCTAGTTAGTAAGATTTGTTCAAGTACTTTTCTCCAAAATACATATACAAATAAACATGACAGTTTAAAACAAAATTGTGGAGGAAATATCCCTGGTTAACAAATGTCTTTTAGCGAAATATTCGTTAGGTAGGCCTATGTGTGCATTGGCAAAATGTCCTTTTCATTATTAGTGCATTTACACAGAAAACCCCAACTAAACCATCATAAACATAATCTAAATCAGACAAATAAAACCACTACCATCCAAACAATAATTACTACAAAAGATCACCACCACATCATATTGGTCAAAAATAATCTCACAGTGTCAGCTCCAATTCAACTTAAGCTCATAAGTAGACACATCACTGCCTTCACCAATCAGGCACCTTAATGATTTAATTTCTAATTTGCCCAGGTCATTTCCATCCACTCTGAGCATATAATTACCCCAGCCAACTAACGATCGACCTGTGTTTGAACTGTTTGACTCTGGAAGTCTGTGGCAAGGTCAGCATGTGTAACAAAGCTTTCATAATTAACTTGACACCTGAAGTAATTTCCTCTCCACGGCTTATTTCCTTATTTCCCAGCAGCCTAAG
Organism: Escarpia spicata; assembly: GCA_963995525.1. NCBI lineage: Eukaryota > Metazoa > Annelida > Polychaeta > Sabellida > Siboglinidae > Escarpia > Escarpia spicata. The sequence continues at coordinate 16,185,474 of OZ023215.1, read as the reverse complement.
CCGAGCTGGGAAATTCAATGTTAAGCCCTGACCAGAATCTGATTATTCAGTGACCGGAAAATAACTTAAAACAGTCACTTTCTCCTGTAAGTTTGTTTCCTATATTCAAATGTGTATAATTATTAGAACTATATTTTTGTTTAATTATTTGTTTTTGTTTTATTTAACAAGATTTTAGTTATTATTTAGTTTAGGCCAGCAGATTTTTCTGATGAAATATTGATTTGTTAACTTTGTGTTTAGCAGTTGCCTTTCTATATGGAAGATTATATATTATTCAACATATATATATATATATATGTATATATATAGATAATATATATATAGCATCACAGATGTCTCGTTGATTATTATCCATTTGAAAGGCAACGCATCTTTCTTGGTAAGAGTAAAACTACTGCTTCAGCATTTCACTATTTTCACCCGGTGAAAGTTACTGCATTTTGATAGAAATATAAAGAATGCAGAATATTTGGACATACAATTTATGCGACACTGGCACTTCTTAGAGACTTATGTGGCGTACATATGAGCTACTTTGATGTTGCAAGCAGCTATTGTTGATACCTTCTCCAAACCATACCGAAAGCAGCTGTGTTTGACCTTGAGGGCAACCATCAATTTCACATGTTTGTTCAAATGCTAATTTACCCCTCCTGCACCCCACAAAGATTGTCTTTGTTGTATTCTGCTCTGCTGGAAATTGACAAGATCCCCTACCGAGCGGACCCCTTTAATCAGTGATGTATGTGTTTTTGAAACATGCCCATTATTTTAAACCAATCAGAACTACACCTTTATTACACTGCGGCTTTGTCATTGATCCTGTGGTTCGACTAAGGAGGTGGCCAGTTTCTAATGGTCTGGGTCAGTTTCCTTGTGATTGGGCTTAATTAACTTTTAAATGTCAAACATTTAATTGTCAAGTTTAGTCGATCTGTCGCTTTCTTTCCAAAAGGTGTTTGTCTTCTTTTCTCTTGCAGAGTTTCCTCACTGTTTACGGATCTGCTGGTGAGCTTTGAAGTTTGTACATTTTGGGGTAATTTCTTTCTGGGAAAATACCTGTCTCAATGTCCATAAATTACATGCTGGTATATGGAGGATTATTAACTGTTGGATAATATAAAAGTTGTTTATATTAGTATTGCCATTTTATGTACTGATTCTTGACAAAATAAAAATATCCTTATTACAGAATACGTAAGTATACGTGGAAAACCTTGTATTTAACAAAGTTAGGATTTTAAAGTTTTTAAAAGTTCAAAATTTAGCTACTTCACATTGACCTGAAATCCATGGCAATGCAACAGAAAATACTAAATTTAGACACAGTTGGAAGACATAATTATGCCGCCACCCACCCAACACCGTGGAACCCCACAGTTTATTACAGAAATATAAGATTTAACAGTTTTACTGAGCTGCAATTATACGATGCAGTAAAGTCATTTGTGTGTGAGGCTTCGAACCTCCCACTGTGGCACCATAAAACACACCTGACAAACCCTATGGTTAAAATATACCCCACTGCCACAGCGCACTTCTTTACCACCCTATTACCACGCGATTAAATAAAAGACACATGGTATCAAAGTGTCGGCGTAGGTATACGAGGGTGACGCACTCAACAAAACAGGATATCACGCGCTTTGTCCAAGCGTAATACCCTATCTATGTCAGCGGATGTGAAGGCGTGCGGGGTGTTGAGGAGCTACCCCATTAAGCATCATGCCCCACCGCACAATCCTTGAAGAGGGTTCATTCATGTGCTCCGCGACACGCTTGTGCCAGAAAAAATTGCCCCGTAGATCATATCGTAGCTAAGTTTAAATCACAGTGGTTGACTCCAGTTAACCTTATAATAGACTTCAAAGAGGAAGAGGGGATCTGTATATAGGTATTCACTGTTGATTGAAATTTGGTTTCACTGCACCTGTGTGTTATCTGGGGGTAGCGTATGTCAGGTATAATGGTCCGTGCGTGATAATCAGCTTCAGAGAAATCAGTTGAATGAAAGTTTACGGCGAGTAAAGACGAGATCAGGGTGATTATCGAGGTTCAGATGCTGACAGAGATGAGGAGGATAATAGATATTTGAGAATATGTAATTTTATTAAGAATACACACACGCATGCATACACACACGCATGCATACACACATGCATGCATGCACAAACACATACATTCATCCTAGAAGGCATAACTTTAAAATATGTGTTTATAAAAGTAAATGTGCTTTTAAAAGTCAAATTAGAAATTGATGAAGAAATTATGGAGTTAGTTTCTAAAATCCACAACTTTTGCATTATTTTTTTAAACTGTTACAGTATGGAGTAACACATTTGTCTAGTTACTATTGTAAATAGTAACTAGACATAACCCCCCTCCCCCGGGACATAACTCCCTCATAATTGTATCTCAACAACTTCACAGACTTTATTCTATCCCTAATTTAGAATGTCTTATTTTGAGGAAATCTATGTGAATACAAACTTATTGATTTTCAAAATTTGCATTTATCTGTTACTTATTAATTAACTAACAGAGGGATAAAGCAGATAGATTAACAGTGAATATATTTGAATTGAAGGTGTTTTGTCTGGAGTTGTTTTTTCTGGTTTGGTTATGAACTGAGAAGGTGATTATGTCTGGAGGTGTTTTGTCTGGTTTGGTTATGAACTGAGAAGGTGGTTATGTCTGGAGGTGGTTTTGTTTGGAGGGGGGTTTATTTAGTAGAAATAGCCAATAGAGACTATCTACCTGAGTCAGTCAGACAAGCAGACACTACCTGATGACAATGACCAGGTGACATGAAGTGACAGGCAAAAATATGTTATTTGCATGTAAGTGCATTTAGTAGGCATTATTTCTTTTCCATTGTGTCTGTGTCAAACGTGGTTTACTAGCAAATATATATAGTCATACCTGAGTTGTTTAATTTTTTCCTTTTTTGTTGGCCTACTATCATATCTTAATAATGTGGAAATAAGGGTTTTCATGCACTCTTCCATGAGGTGTTACCAACAAATATATAATTAATTGGACAGGCATTGTCTACATGTTGCAAGCAAACTGGATAAATGGTGGTGAATCATTCCCTGTGCTAGCACTGCATTCATGGTGGTAGTGAGTATTTATAATCTCTCACTCATTCTGTCTCCCCTTTATCCCCTCCCCTCTCTCTTCTCTCTCCCGTCCTTACATGCCCTCTTCCCTTCTCTTTCCCTCTCTCTTCTCCCCTCAGTTTATACCCTCTCTCATACCCTCTCTCCATCCCCTCTCTCTCTCCCCTCCCTCTCTCTTTTTATACCCTCTCTCCACCTCTCTCACCCCTCTCCCCTCCCCCTCTCTTCTCTCTCGTCCTCTCCCCCTCATTTCCCTCTCATCCTATCTCTCTCCTCCCCTCTTTCTCATCTCTCCCTCTCTTGCCCTCTCTCCCCCCTCCCCCCTCTCCCTC
>OZ023215.1:16087017-16177017 GCA_963995525.1 Escarpia spicata | reverse complement strand
GCTTATCGATAGTGCCAACCAGTTTGGGAATATTTATCAAGTTGGCGAGATGGTAAATGGACCTGTCACACTTAATAGAACTTGCTTTTTTCAAGAAAAAGAATTTGTTTTTATAGGCATTGGAAGTGGTCTACGTTAGATTAATGGTTGCACTAATTTGTGTTGTTTAATTGTCGCTGACAAGATTCCCGGCTTCAATACTTTATAAATTGATAATGTTTTTGTTGATTGAGAAATATTGTGTCTCTTAACTACGCATAAATTTATATGAACAACTTATTTGTTTTAATATGGAGGAAATAACTTACGTTGCCTATCCAGTTTACAGGAAGTACATCAAGTCTATACGTATATAATTGGTATAATGAGTGTTTATTTGTGTATAAATCACATTAGCAACAAAGATGTGTTTAATATATATGAAAACTATTTAGTGACCACCAAAAATGTTCAATGTGACATGGGTGGCTGATGTTTCAGATAAATACACAATTTGTATGAGACTTTAAATATTACTTTCTCTTGCAAGTAGTAAATTCAGTTCACCGTAAATTCAATAAGCTCTATCCCAATTCTTTTTCACCCCTTTTCACTCCCTTTTGTTTCTTTCCGTTTTCTTTTTATCCACATCTCATGATCCCTCACTCCCATTTAGTTATTATCCCTTTGTAGCGCCGTGGTGCACTGGCTAGAGCTTCGGACTCTCAACCGAGAGAACCCGGGTTCGAATCCTGTGCGGCGGTGTCGAACCTTGGGCAAGTTCGTTCACTATACGTTGCTCCAGTTCACTCAGCTGTATGAATGAGTACCTGGCTATAGACAGTGGTGGACATTTGTGTACGAATAATCTTCGCGCATTAATTGCAGCATGGCTGGATGCTTCTCAGAGAAGTCGAGATGGTGTTCGATTGAACAGGTCTGCCAGGGAGTCAAGTGTAAAGCGCTTTGAGTAGTCCTGAGGACTGGATACTTTTACTTTTTTTTAGTTTCCTGCCACTCAACCAGGTGCACCCTAACCCTGCCACTCTACCAGGTGCACCCTAACCCTGCCACTCTACAAGGTGCACCCTAACCCTGCCACTCTACCATGTGCATCCTAACCCTGCCACTCTACCAGGTGCACCCTAACCCTGCCACTCTACCAGGTGCACCCTAACCCTGCCACTCTACCAGGTGCACCCTAACCCTGCCACTCTACCAGGTGCACCCTAACCCTGCCACTCTACCAGGTGCACCCTAACGCTGCCACTCTACCAGATGCACCCTAACGCTGCCACTCTACCAGGTGCACCCTAACGCTGCCACTCTACCAGGTGCACCCTAACCCTGCCACTCTATCAGGTGCACCATAACCCTGCCACTCTACCTGGTGCACCATAACCCTGCCACTCTACCAGGTGCACCCTAACCCTGCCACACTACCAGGTGCACCCTAACTCTGCCACTCTACCAGGTGCACCCTAATGCTGCCACTCTACCAGGTGCACCCTAACCCTGCCACTCTACCAGGTGCACCATAACCCTGCCACTCTACCAGGTGCACCCTAACCCTGCCACTCTACCAGGTGCACCCTAACCCTGCCACTCTACCAGGTGCACCCTAACGCTGCCACTCTACCAGGTGCACCCTAACCCTGCCACTCTACCAGGTGCACCCTAACCCTGCCACTCTACCAGGTGCACCCTAACACTGCCACTCTACCAGGTGCACCCTAACGCTGCCACTCTACCAGGTGCACCCTAACCCTGCCACTCTACCAGGTGCACCATAACCCTGCCACTCTACCAGGTGCACCCTAACCCTGCCACTCTACCAGGTGCACCCTAACGCTGCCACTCTACCAGGTGCACCCTAACCCTGCCACTCTACCAGGTGCACCCTAACCCTGCCACTCTACCAGGTGCACCATAACCCTGCCACTCTACCAGGTGCACCCTAACCCTGCCACTCTACCAGGTGCACCCTAACACTGCCACTCTACCAGGTGCACCCTAACGCTGCCACTCTATCAGGTGCACCCTAACCCTGCCACTCTACCAGGTGCACCCTAACCCTGCCACTCTACCAGGTGCACCCTAACTCTGCCACTCTACCAGGTGCACCCTAACCCTGCCACTCTACCAGGTGCACCCTAACGCTGCCACTCTACCAGGTGCACCCTAACCATATCTGTCCCTTCTCTATAATAAACAGTGCATTAAAAATATTGTTTTAGCATCAGTTTACAATTTTTTTATTAAAATTATACTAGGAAATTAAATGAGAGTTTCAGATTTTATACTAGGAAATTTTATGTAACTTCCTCACTAAATCCTTGGTGGTTCCTCATTCCATTGAAGACTTGCGTGTTCCTCTTCCTGAAAGTTCTTAATGATTCTGGTTTGTTGGGCTTGGTTTTCAAGGATATAAGCACCGTGGAATAATATTCAACAGTTTAATTGAACCACATTTAAGAAAATGTGCTGTTTATAGAATACATTTTTATTGCAATTATCCCCATCCTCTTGAGGTGGATAATGTTTGTGATGTGTTTGAGGTAGGCACACTCCTCTCTGCATACATCTAAAGCACCTTAAAGCTGAGTGAAACTCAATCAGTTAAACACAGACCCCCCAAGACTGCTTGTGGTGGTGAAAGCATTCTCCACAAACTTGTCAATTGAAACATCTTTCTTTTTTCACAGATTTCATTAGCTCTTCAGATAAGCACGCCAATCTGACCCTGGAGACTTTTGTGTTCAATGATTGCATCTAGAATATTATACCTTCAGCTACACAAGTGATGGCATCTTGGCTCACAGCAGCAAATAATTAAGTAGGGGTGATTGGATCCAGGGGTGGTATAAGCTTGTTTGGTTTGTCCCTCAGATGTGTAGCTTCATAGGTGTCCTGTTAGAGGTGACATGGGCATTTCATGTCAGGTTGATAGTGATCTTTGTCTTCGGCTTGTTATTTCTGCAAACATGGTTAGACAGTGCAAATCAGTGGCAAGTTTGTTGTGGGTGTTAAGCCGTGGCCTTTATCCGTTGGCAGGTTTTTTGTAATGTTTTTTAATATAAGCAGATATGCCACTGAATTATAGCATGGCAAATAAGGGGTGACAAAGTGGTTGTTCTCAACTGTTAACATTTACCTACTCATACAGGATGTATTAACTCTCAGACTTCCCATCTCACTGAGTTAGTATTTTACCACTGTAATTGTTCATATACGTAGTGTTATGACACAGAACATGCAAAGGACATCAACTAACAACCATCATTATCAAGTTTACAAACATTTGTTTTCAATCATTATAATATTATTATGCACCTTTGACTATACAATTCACATGCAACTGACATTTTCATAGTCAATATATGGGCCTTGACCCTCTTGTGAATGACCTCTAGGCTTGCCCCCCCCCCCCTACAAGATGCTAAATAGGCCACAGTTGCAAATATATGTTGTCGTAAATTGGTGTGTTTTATTCTACCTGTACTGTTCTGTTAGTTGTGTGGACCCTCCCTGGTTCTCACTGTAAGTGTCTTCGCAGTTTTTTATCATGACAGATATAGTGCTTTTGTACTGGTTTGACATTCAAAGCTGTCTAAGTAGGTTTTTGTGAGTCTTTACATTCTTGAGTGTGATTGTAATTCTCAACTGCTGTTTATGTAATCGTTTGCCTTGCGCATTTGCGTAGCAGTCTGACCTTAGATGTGCTTTGTCGTGAGACTTCCAGTGCTGAGATAGACCGTATGAAACAAAGGACAGTTATTTACTATTCTATTTAGTGTAGTTATTTCTGTTTCCCATTTTAAGGTAAAATGAATAACTAGAAAGAGACTCTACCTCTACAAAGAGTCTCTACCTCTACAAAGAGACTACCTCTACAAAGAGACTACCTCTATAAAGAGACTACCTCTACAAAGAGATTACCTCTACAAAGAGACTCTACCTCTACAAAGAGACTACCTCTACAAAGAGACTCTACCTCTACAAAGCAATTTCACAAAGCTAGTTTGTAACCCCCCCCAGAAAAGTCAAACATTGAAGCAGACGGAATCCTGTAATTAACACTTTACAATTAATTAAGTTCAATTTATCAGATTGAGTAGGCAACATCAGGAAGTGAATACAATTGTTGAAAGTCCTGATTTCCAGCATCGGCAGTTAGTAGTAAGGCATTAGACCATCATGGCCACTTTGAATTCCACAGCCTGAATCACTCATGGTACATTTGCGTGCACATTTCTTGGTTTTCTTTTAAACCCATTTACCAACAAAATGTTACCAACTTATAAAATAAAATTCACACATTTTTGGCATGCAAATTAAACATTGGATTCCCAATCGACCAACAGCTACTTTGTCTAGATGCCATTTCTTTCAGCATTCTTGTTAAATGTCTTTCCATGTCCAATTTTGCCGGAAGCAAGACTTGGAGAGAGACTGTAGTGTGTATCAGCATATGACATAAGTGGATGTCATAGCAGTGGGGGGCCTACTCATCTCCACACATAATGGTGCACACCTTTGTCCCTAAACAGGCCATCTGCAGCCCATTATGTCTGTCCATGACTTACAAGATTACGGTTAACCATCTTTGATGTGGCCCTCAAAATGATCAAGGTATGCAAATTACCTGTACACCGGTAACCCTTACCTGTAAACATGGCTTGTGTGTTTCGTACTACCCTGTTCTCCTGAGGATAATAGAATGGCATGGGGAAATGACCTGGGGTTACGAATCCCTATCAAATCTCCACCCCTATAGGCCTGTCTTATTTGGTTCGCCTGTCTTGTGATTATAGCTTCAGAAAGAATATCTGTCAAAGGCAACATTGAAGGATGCCTCCAAGATTTGGTATTGATGAGCATGTCAGAATTACAAACATATGCACGTACTTTCAACAAAGCAAAAATGCTCATACATTTCTTTAGAACCGTAACACATAATGTCTATACTATACTATACTATACTGCCCAAATAAATTGCCCCTAAATCTGTACCTGAAGGTTGCTACAGGTTTGTGATTTTTTCTGAAAACACAACCTAATCTCATGCATAATTGATAAACACAGACAGTAACCAAAAGTATTGAAAAGATGTCCCATTGTTTTGCAGAACTCTTACCTGTCCAATGGGGTGGAGAAGGGACATAAATGGTTTCTGAAAAAAGATTTCCATGTCCGTATTGGTAAAGGTAAGTATTAATATGTCCATTCCTCAGGACTGGTCAAGCACTTTATCCTTTCCCCAAAGCAAACCCATTTCTTTGAACACCACCATAATGACTCTTGGAAACTTTCAGCCATGCGGCAATTACTACGAAAAATGTTTCTCACAGATCCATCACTGTCTGTAACCAAGTACTCATTTATACAGCTGTGTGAACTGAAGCAACGCGGAGTGAACAAAACTACTCAAAGTTCAAAACAGCAGGCCATTCCAGGAAAGGCATTGTGGATGTATTGAATGCTAACACATGTTTCTTGTGTAACTAATGATGTGTCACCAGCGAAGTGGCCTGATAACAATGACTAATGATATTTCACCTCTGCCACGGATCAAAGCCAAACACATATGGTAGCTGGAATGTGCTTGTTCACACCTTTAGCTGAGTAAGTGGCCCTTCTGTATGGGGTGGGGTAATTATACATATCACTTTAGGTTGTATCACAGAGGGACTGGGTCCATTCAGAGAGATGTGGTGGATTTAGGGGGTGTGGACGTTTTACCTCAGAATTCCTTCTTTCGAGCACAGTAAAATTATACTGGATGCATCTGCCCTTTCATTCAGTTCCTAGATTTGCATGTGTAGTGTGCAAACATTGCATGGGAAAGGAATCAAATCTCTATGATAATTAAAGTAGTTCATAAAATAATGTGAATTGATTGATTTATTTATCTAATATTCAACATATTATGTTTTACTTAAATTACTAATGTTTTATCCAATTTGGACTATCTTCATGTTAAATACCAACTGAAATATGTCATGCCAATGTAGAACGTATTTATGGATCATTATAATAATGATAATCATGATCACACAATGTCAGTAAAAGTAAGACTATCATTGAATCTACACAGCTGGATGGACACTCAAATACTGACCATACAGCAATGGTCAAAATATATAAGAATTTTGGTGGCCTTTCTCATGCTGTTTTTTAATACATCAGTGTTCGCCACGTCTTGTCATATGCATTAGAAGAATTGAAAAAATTTGTGAATGTGAAATTGTAACAATTTCTATATTAATATTCTAATGTTTGGACATTTTAAATAAATCTCCTCCCAGGTGTCAAGGTGCTTTTGCCTCTTTCTAAGTTCATTCGCTACCTTGGGTCATTGGCCTGTGATCTACCAATTAAATTGACGATATTATATTTAAAATCTTACAAAGTTATGCATTTGCCTATTGGAGAAATATGGAAATGGTAGTTGGCTACTCTCCCGATGGTGCCTCTGTGACTGAGTTTAAAATCAAAATACTCTAACCGTAAGTTATATCCGATGCCCGCCACAGTTCCATGGGTGCGGGGGGGGGGGGTACAGGTCTACCGGAATAAGCTTACCAGAATATCTGATGCTGGCTCGTGTTATTTTTTACTACATCAATTTGTGAACAAATCACATGCAGATGTGGGCCTGAAAGCATTCATGTGTGGTGTAATTGGATGATGTCAGGTTGACTCATTAATGATCACATGAACAAAAGAACAATGCAAGAAATGTTGATATGGTTAAATGTCTGACCTTTACTAATATCGTAGATATTAGAGGGTGTTTGTGAGTTCAACTAAGAAGCCAGGGAGGATGAAAGTAGAACCTGGCAAAACAATAAGAAAGCAGAAATAATAGTAATAAAAGATAATGTTTAGTGAATGAATGAATGAATGAATGAATGAATGAATGAATGAATGAATGAATGAATGCTCCTGTTTGGAGCAAGTTTTCTATTGGTTGTGTCAATGCTAGCAGTGTGAAAATGTTTAAAAACAAAACTGACAACAAACTTTGAAGGTGTTGGATACTAAACCAAAGGCTTCCTTGTGCACTATCCATCTGGGGTTTTCCTCTGAATTACAATGTTATTAAGTTCTAGATAATGTGGATTATACACAGATCATGCAAAAATATACTTGATTGTTTTTAAGGAAGCCATTTCCGAGGGATCGAAGCTTGCATGGATGGAATCTACTGATTATTATGTTAGAGACCAGTAGTGAAGATTATCTTTTACAACCAAAATATTTTATTAACATAGTAAAGAAATTCCACAAAGCTAAGTAAAGTTTTGGCTTTCATATGCACCAATCATCTTTAAATCATAGCGTTATATGATGTTCAAACACACGTATATATATTTATATATACAGTATTCAGAAATTATAGAAAAATAATTGCAAAAACCATTATGCTGCAGTAGTTGTCGGAGTCACATTTTCGCATGGCTGCCTACATGTACGGCTGTTTCTAGCAGCAGAAAATTTTGTTTTATTCTATAAAAAAATGCTGCTCATAGGTTAATTGTTCTGTCTAAACTGAGAGTTTTGCTGAACTTTCCTTGCGGGTGAGAGCTTGTGCTTATCAGTTGTGACAGGTAATTAATAAAAAAGTCTCATTTGTCATATTGGGTGAAGGGTTATCTGTTTGAGGGTGAAATGATTCAGCATCCGGGATTGAGTTATATTTTAGCAAGATGTCATAAAGAAATGTGCAGAGACATAAAATATTTAATAAAATATGAAGATTTTAACAATGTGTTTAAAATAGAAAATTGTCAAATACCTATTTGCTTGAGCAAAATACAAAATACAAAATTAATTATGTATTTATAAATCGCAGTTGAAGCAAACCATATGCAAGGCAGATTTTGGATGAAAATTAACCTAGTGGATTTCTTTTGTTGTAGATATATTTTATGACCTCACATTAAATGCAACTCTCATTTGGAATCGGAATGATATTGTCTGATTAACCAATTACTTTTTGTATATAGCTTTAGACAGAATTTATAGTAAGAAATATTTTTTCAACCAAAAATGTGCAGTTTGGAGCATAATAACATGTTCTCTGGACCAAAAAACATGTACAAACTCCATTTTTTTGACATAACACTTATCTATGATAATTAAATTATCTTCTTTACTACCATGATGACACTAATTTAAAACATCAACAATATAATGTTGTATGTTTTATAAGTTGTTGTTGTATGAATGATCCAGTGAATTACGCAGCAGTATAAAATCTGCTACAACTGTGGCTGTGGTTATCTTCTACATAGAGCTAAATTGGCCATTTCGAAAGGTTTGGCTATCTCTGTATTCCTGCAATGCAGTCAGTGAATGGGCAACAGCCTGAGGCTGTGACCAGATACTGCTATCATTGAATTTACCCAGCTGGCTGGACACTCAAACACTGACCATACAACTTGGGAACTGGCCATCAACTCCAACAATGTCTAAATTAAATATTACATGTCTGCCATCAAGGGAGGTTGTGAAATAAATAATACTAGGCAATACTGAACATGGTGTTCATATTAGCAGTCATATTAACACTATCAGTTCTTTTATAGAGAGCAAGTATAGGAAAAACACAGCTACCCAGGGTACATATATGATCTCTCTCAGTGTGGTCTGTTTGCAGTTCACACATTTAATGAAATGTTATGATTTCAACAAATCAAAACAACTTGTTATTCATTTGCTATTTTATATATATATATATATATATATATATACATATACATATTATATATATATAATTAAATAATTAAAGGAAGATTAATACATGGAATGGAAGGAATATCATGTTAAGCAATATTACATGATTACAAAATAATTATGTTGAATCATGTTTCTTCCAATACACATTAATAGTTTAATAATTAACTAGACAGATTAACAAACTAGTGTTTGTATGCAGAAAAATATAATTATAAAGTAAATAAAACTCAAACAAAAATATCTTAGCTTTTTATGTGATTAAAATGAATAAGTTATTAAATTAATATGTTTCTTATTATACATTAATAATTAATGAAACAAAATAATAAGTTAGTAAGCAAGAAAATCTGCACTTTATGAAGAGAATCAACATCAAGCAGAAATATGAAAAACAAATTACACCAACGTTTAATGTGTAGTCTACTGCATTATAATTGAATAAATGTGTGATATTAATTGACTAGTGATGTGAATCTAAGTATTACGTATTAGAGGATCAAGAGACGCTTAAAATAAAGGAAGATGCACAGATTGAGAAGTGTGTGATGCAGGTATCATTTCCTGTCTCCGTGAAATACAAGTCCAGTGATGTATGATAGCTTAATCACCCTTAATTTGTTTCGAATGCCTGCTTCAGTCTACCTTGTCGGGTAATTGTTCCCTATAGATCACAGGTAATTTGTTGCCTCTGTATGCAGGTGTGTGTTTACCATCAACATTTACATGGAGGTAATGGCTGGGGGTGTTGATAAGGGTTAAACAGACTTCACTTTCTGTTGTAATCTTTTTGACTACAAAGATAGATGGGGTAGATGTGTTACCTTAGAATGACCACTGTCTAGTTTAATTATTGTCATTATAAAGACACATCGAAGCCATGCTTTGTGATAGTGACTTAACATAAACGTTTTAATCAGTCACTGGTGATATACTGCGATGTTAGTAGATAAAACTTGTGAAATCTACTGACAATCTGGCACCCAGAGAATCGGCCACATGAAGGATCACACCCAATTTTAAATAATCATTCTTCTATTATGTAGCTTGGGTATTTACTTTACTGTTAGTAGTGTTTCTTCAGTGCTTTTGAATTCAACACTGGTAGTAAACATGCTCAATTAAATGTCTATCATTTTGTTTATCCATATTTTTGTAGACATTGTAATTAGTATTGAAAACTGCAGTAAAACCTATTAATAGTAGACATCATTGGGACTATGAGATGTGTTCATTACAATATTCCTGTAGTATGAATGAAATTAACTGTAAACTGAATTTAGTTGTAATTTTGGCTAGCTGACCCACTGCCACCTACAACTACAGGTAGTTTCTCACTAGCTTAAGCCAGGGTGAGAATGGTGAAAACCATCAGTTTGCTGAATCAACCCCTTCTTTCTATATAGCACATAGATATGTCAGTCACAGTTCACATCTGATTTGTGTTGTTAAATGTAACCATAATAACACATTTATTGACATCACAACCAGAGTCAGTATTCCTGCTAACGGATCCAAGAACTAGGGCTTGTTTCTTAAATCCTCCAGTGAATAACTCGCTATAATCCAAACGCTTTCAGTGCATTGGTGCTTAGCCTAGCCGAGACTGCGCTATGTATATCCATAATGTCAATAGACCTTAGCGTGAGTCTTTCACACATTTAATTAAATAGTTATAATCAGCTTGACTGTTTGGAGGTGATTCTGTGTTCTAATGCTCGTGATCTTCGAGACAAGCGCTGGCAACACTTGTAGCATTGTGGTTAATGTACTCAGTGTATTCATCAGATTCTCACAATGGCTGTGATTATTTTAAGTCCCTACCAGGCATTAATGGGCCTTGAGTGGGGATTAGTAAGCAGACCAAGCAGTTCTGCCAAGCCCACACCAATAACAAGGCTTGGCATCTTGCATTTGGCACAGACATGTCTTCTTCATGTAGAAGTGAAACAACAAATATTTTCTCTTGTTTGTTGCATTTAAAGGGTCCCTGTATAGATTGCGCTATTCAACGGCAGAAGTATTTAGTCGGCCGACGTTGCCATCTGCGGCTATTTATAGAACAGTCTCGTGCAGGCGATATGTTTGCCGTTCTTAGTTCTCGGGAACACAAGACAAGCGTGCGCTGAAACTAGTGATTGTGTTGTTGATAAGGATTTATTTATGACATACGGTTGAAAATTAACATCACTAAATAAATAAGTCGTTATCAACAACACAATCACTAGATGCAGCACATGCTTGTCTTGTGTTCCGGAGAACTAATGACGGCCAACATCGCTTGCACCAGTCTGTTCTATAAATAGCCACAGATGCCAAGTGTCGGCTGACAAAATATTTCTGCCATGGAATAGCGCAATCTACATGGTGCCCCTTTAATACAAAATGATCATTAACAATTACAGTGGAAGAGAACATCGTAATTTACAATTGCAAGTGTCATGCATCGAGATGCGAGATAAATGCCCGTTAAAGTTAATTTTAATTGAGTAGTCACTATAAATATGATCATGCAATATAATTATACCAAGTAATTATATACTACCTACTGAGATAATTAATTTTTAAATCCAAATATTTCCAAACTATCAGAGACAGAACATGTTCATTCTGACCTTGTCAACATTTTATAAAAAGAAATAACCTACGTATAAAGGTCAAAGAGACTCCCATTGAGGCTGTCTGTTCCTTATTTTTAATATTATGTTCCTAATTTGTACTAAAATAAATTTGATACTGTACCACCCTCAAAATTGTATTTTTTTTAATAAACTGAAAAGTGTTTGCAATTTGAATGTTCAAATCATATACAAACAAGTAAGATTTAAAAACAATTCTCTGTTGATAATATTGCAGTTCCCTTTGATGTTCTTGTGCGATGTTCCCACTTTCAATGTCACTGATTCAACCAACTTCCTGCTAATAATTACCGCCCCTGGCTAATGGAACAGACAACTTTGCTTTCATTCAGATGTAGAATTGAGCGTTTGTGAATGCATGTCAATACAGGGTCATCAGCTGCCACAAAGAGGGTCATAAAATGTAACTGGTGTAGCAGTAGGGACAACATCAGTAGCAGATTGGTCAGTGGCTCAACATCAAAGTACAAAGTTGAATAAATGAGAGTGACCTCTCAAGTTGACCATGCTGACAGGTCAGATTAATGACAGGATGACAAAGACAAGTACTGTCCAGCCTAGCTGCTTGTTTAAGTGCTGGGAGGAAACACCAAAGTAGGCCTATGCCTCTGGATCTTTGCAAATCTTGTTATGATTTTCTTTTGACATTCATTCGTAGCAAGTTAAAATAAGGTTGTCTTTTCAGTTACCCAGAATCAGCCAGGGGTGCATGGTAGTTAAATTACTTGTTATTAGTAGATTATTTGCTGAATCAGTTATCTTAAATGCGGACACCATACTGGACATAAAGGGTTTTGCAGTTAACCCAGCCAGCTGCCATAGTGTATTGTCATAGAAGGTGTCAACAGAGCACATTTACGTTTTGAACATTTCACGGGTAAAACATTCAAATTGGTTTGTTATATTACACAAATGTACCTCAGAAAGAAATGTTCTGGATCAGAAGCATTATATAAATAACAAAGTTACTATTATTATTAAATGTGCACTTTGAAATTAATAACATTTACATACCTTGTTTTTAATTTTAAAATTGATATTATAACTTTTGACCCAGACTTGTGGCTAATTTTGAACCAACTCTGTGCCACATAAATTACTATGGATTGCAATCTCTAGAATGCACTAATAAGTGTCAAAGTATAGAAAACACTAACTCTACTAATTTGATTAACAAAGAAGTGCTATCAACAAATTATACGTCCATGCACACTCAGAAATCATGCATGAATGTGTACACAATGTATACCGGTAGTTACTAGAAGAAGTAGGACAACTGTCAGTAAGATGAATGACATTGCAGTGAATGTGAACACTTCTGGAATGACTGGTCCAGTACCAGAATAACATGACCCTCAGGATGTATTCTAGGAACTGACCATCAGCGGCTAGGCTTGGTCAACAAGACCTTGTTGGAGGTGGCTTCATTTCCTGGATCACTCACAAAGGTAAGTGTGTCTTCACTGCAAAAGGTGTTTCGTGATGTTGGTCGGTGCGTGCGTGCATGCGTGCGTGCGTGCGTCCGTCCGTCCGTCCGTCCGTCCGTCTGCCTGCCTGTGTCTGTCTGTCTGTGGCTGCCGCCTGCCCGCCTGCCTGTCTCTTTAATATTGGTCAGACATGAGGAAGTAATGACTTACGTTGTTAACAAGACAAGGTGTAATATTATATGTAATGCAAACACTTGGCGATCTTTGTTAAATTGTATGTGCAAGAGTATGGTTGTGCAAGCATACTTAGATTTATGACAGAGAGGAGAGAGAAAGAGAGAGGAGAGAGAGAGAGAGGAGGGAGGGAGGGAGGGAGGGAGGGAGGGAGGGAGGGAGGGAGGGAGGGAGGGAGGGAGGGAGGGAGGGAGGGAGGGAGGGAGGGAGGGAGGGACGGAGGGAGGGAGGGAGGGAGGGAGGGAGAAGAGAAAGAGGGGGAGAGAGAAGAGAGAGAAAGAGAGATGGAGAGGGAGAAATGAGGAGGACAGCATTTGTGATGTATTCAGTTGTAAAACAGATTGTGCAGATTTACAGATGTTGTCTGCAGTGGCAAGTTAAATGACTGATTGAAAGAAATCGATGGCTCTCTCAGTAAGGTGTGGCAAGTTTTATTGTGTAGATTATACAAAGTCATCGCAGCTGTTCCAAAACCTTTTGATTGAAATGTTATAATACCTGCGAAAGCGCTATACAGCCTACAAAATAATCAGTCGCCATACAGGACACTGAAAAGCACAGCAGTGCTCCTGCTGGGAAGAATTGCTGCAGCATTTGATACAGTTCATTGCATGCTGTCTCAAGAATGAGCTCAATCCTGGTATTGTGTGTTACCATGGAATGCAGCATTGACTTGGAGTAGTTCAGTCTTGGCTTGTGTGGACAAATCGGAAAGTGGGGTGGGTCAGTTGTGGGAATTGATCAAGATGTCATTCAGGCTATAATCTGCCATTAGTTTCCACACATTATGAGTCATTACTGCACGACATGCATGGCCGCATGTGTTGATAATCAAGTGCATAAGCCAGTCAGCAAGGAAATGAAAGCCAGAATAATGTCTGTCCGCTGCAGTTCTCTATTTGTTTCAGGTAGAAAGTTCAGACTTGTATAGCAAACTGATTTGTAAATATTTCATATGTTTTGAATCTGCAGTAAGTTAAAGTATCATTTAAGTTTTTGAATAAATTGTAAGCAGCATAAATATTTTAGGAGCAAGGAAAACTCCATATTTTAGCTGGTTTTATTTGGAATCTAATGGAATGATCGAGACATAGGACTAACCTATGTCTTGTGGCAGCAAATTAACCTATATATTGTGGCAGCCAAGTTGTGAAAATTTGTGTGTGTATAAAATATGTGTCTTATATTTTTTTTAACTGTTTTGGTTGGGATTATAAGTACTTTTTTCTTTGTTCTGTTTTCCTTGGAAGAGCCACCTTTACCAATTACATTGACCTTTTGACTCTATCTTATAAAAAGTAATTTAATAATTTGTGCGATGACTTAGCTGATGACTGATCACTAATACTAGAATCACACAATTTGAATAAATTAGCCAGCACATCGTAACATTAAACTTTTGTTTATAAAATGAGCTAATATAATTGAGGGAGAATCTTTCAACAGTAAACAAACATCAACAACTAGTTAATGGAAAGTTGTAATCATTTATATTCATGACCTGTTTAACTGACAGCTGAATAGATAGGAACTAATTAAGATCTAAATGGGGAGGAATCTTTCCACACACTGGGCTAATGTGGCAAACTGTGAACTACACAAATTTGTTATTTTGTATTGCAAACAGGTTCCTAGCACCTAATTTCCTGAATCAATTTGACTCGCTGTGAACGTAGTAGAATTAAATACTCGTAAGAAACCTTATACAAAGACAAAATCAGAATTAAAACGTTCTTGGTGTCATCAACACTTCTCACCTACAGAGTTGCCTGGGCAGGTGTGACGAGTGAAGCGACTTTTCCCAGGTAGTTAATGCGGCAATGCTAATTTCTATAATTAAGTGGAACTCTTGTATAATTATCCTGAGTGATAGCGTTGAAACTTTTGTGGATCAGACATTAATGTCTGGTGCTAGTCTGAGGTAGATTTATACAAAACCACTACATCTGTGGTCATTTATTGATACTGGTAATGTTAATTTGTAGACAGTTGCTTTTATTGTTTGGTTGTTTAGAAGGTGGTTTATATTGTGCATTGAACAATACAGAACTTTATAAAACACAGTAGAAATGTACTTAAAGATTTTATCTGTAAAATATATTTTATACATTTGGCAATGTTAATTAGAATTTTTGGTGCAATTATCTTGATAAAGAATGGAGTATTCTGTTAATAATTTGATTATCTGTTTATGGGAACTTACAAAGGCAAGTTAGGTTTTTGTTTCATACACCAAGATGATTTTCAAACTGTCAAAAGTAAAACAGTTAGTGTAACTTGAACAGTAAGTAAATAATGGTGACTATTTCATGTGACACTATTTTACCTCACAGTTTTCCTGTTGCACCAATGAAATGTTAACATGGAAGAAGCAAAAGAGAACAATATGGTTCTCTTTTGCTGATATCTCAGTTCAACATGTACAAAACTTATTTACTAAGGACACCAACTGAGTACAGTTGTACGAATGCATGCATGCCAGTGTACATGCATGCATGCTGGCTGTTTGCAGGTTTGTCAGGTTTGCAAACAAGCCACTGTGCTTCTTACGTTAAGGGTAGTTGATGTCAGAACTTTTTACAATCCATTATTTTTTAGGTTATTCATCTTCTGTATTTGCAGAAGCCATAGTAGTAGTAGTAGTAGTAGTAGTAGTAGTAGTAGTAGTAGTAGTAGAAGTAGTAGTAGTAGTAGTAGTAGTAGTAGTAGTAGTTTTATCAGACAGCTGCAGAGACTTTTTTGGCAGTGATAGATACTCAAAGTAATTGGCATCTTTGTCATCAAATGGATTGTCTGGGGGGGTCTGTTATCTTATCTAAGGCATAACAAATACTTAATCTTGCCTGATATAAGAAGTGGATGCATAGAAAATAGAACAAGTTGAAAGGAAACTTTGAATAGTTAAACCTTCCATGATACATTGCAAAGACAAGCATCTTGGTGGGTGATTGAATAGATTTATCACTGCATTAATGCTGTGATGCAGGACAAAATCCCTGTTTGATAAAATCTTGAGCACCTAACAAAATCCTCCACACACCACGCCTGCACACACACGCACACGTGTGCACACAAGCACATGCGCACACACACGTACACACAGACATGCACACACATACATGCATGCATGCGCACGCACGCACACACACACACACACACACACACACACACACACACACACACACACACACACACACACACACACACACACACAGACACATACACACACACAGGCACATACACACACACACACACACACACACACACACACACACACACACACACACACACACACACACACACATTTTAATAGTTATATTTTTCATGGTGCAACACAATTGTGCTCTGATGGATTAGCTTACCTATACCAAAGAAAATACTAGAAGCGAACCATATTCAGTAAGAATGTTCCCAGAGGCGAGCCACTGAATGTGAAGATACATTCACTACAAATATAATGTGTTAAGATCTTTGCAGTAGAACACAGACAGGATCACAGTGGAGATTGTGAAACTTCAGGATTGTGTCCATATGCTGATGGAACTTTCCCAAATGGAAACCTTCCTATGCTACTCATAGCCACTGGCAACTGTATCTAGGGTGCATGTTAGAGCGGACACTTGCCTAGTGGGAGAAAGACAAATAGGATGTCAGGGTTCTTCCTGCATTAGCACTTTGTCATCCAAATTGAGGACCCTCAGGGTAAAAGGTGCATTATTGAAATTTGGCTTGATGCCAATCTGCACAGTGTTTTGTGCCACATGGAAATCTCTGAATGCTGTGTATGTCTACACAGTTTGTTTATCTTTATTGGGGCTGTAAAACTGGCAGGGGGCTGTCATAATTGAGACATCTCATTGAGCAGAAGAAATCAGTCAAATGCGGAAAGTACCATTGGGTAGGAAAAATTGTAGACATCTTATGTCTGGACTGGTAGAAATTTACACATCATAGGTCTGGACTGGTAGAAATTTACACATCTTAGGTCTGGACTGGTTGTAGTTTAAAACACCATACTCGGAACAATGCACTTTCCTGGCAGTAATGTACAGGAAACCTATTATAAAATATAATATTATTCAGCATCATGAAATTCTACCTATAAAAGATTTAACAGAACATTAGGAATATACTTTTAATTAACAATAACAATTTCTTAAACCAGTAGCCTTGGTGGTAATCATATATCATATATACTTATTAGAGTTTACCACCGTTGGTTTCAATATGGCAAGTATGCATTCCATAGGTCTTCAAGTTGTATTACGATGGATTAAAATCTACATGCAGATATGTTCTGAGGTTAATCATTCATCAAGGTAGTTACCCTGCAAACAACAACCCTTTCCTTATTATTATTGTTGTTGATTAAGGTCACACAAGGCATGATCATTTTTGAAGTTCTTTTAACATGCTCTACTATTTTTATAACTGAAATCCAAGATCTTCTTCTAAGTGTCGTGTCTCTCACAGGCATTGGAGATTGTGTTCCTCCAAATCAATGTTTGTTATATTGTCTAGCAGTTCTGTTACCCTCTTTCCAAACCATGTGGACAGACTAGCTATTCATTTTTATTCTCTGACACCCTCTGCAAATTCCCCCTCGATCTTTCCTGTTGTTACTAGATATTTGAACTTTCTTTGTATATGAATCCTACTTGTAGTTTTTGCTCATGATATTTTTTTTTGATTTGGCTTTTCTAAAGATGTCGTCATTCTTTTCAGTCCATGGTGCTCTCAGCATTCTTCTCAAGAACCACATTTCTTCTATCGAGTTTTGTGATCTCTGTACAGAGAAATACAATATATGAATTATATAATAGCTACAGATTTACTCCTAGGATACTAGTGCATTTACTCAAAAAACTAAATGTCTAACAGACGGGAATATCAATTTACAGATGGAGTATATTCTTTGCAGAAAACTGATATGTTACTCTTGTTTATTTGGGCTGCAGTGTTTTCAAAGCTGTGCTTTTATAAATACAATCATGGATGGAATGGCCAGTCAAGGCTGAGTTAAACTGAGCCAACTATGAGCCATAAGATGCACTAATGGCCTGTAATGAACTAAGATCACTACTTGACAGCATAATAGCAGTGAAAGCCTGACCACAGTGCTTTATGAGGCGAAAACACCCCTGCTAACTGCCCCTACCCAAACTGCCAAGCTGTGGTGTCAAGCTGAGTCAGTCAAGCGGTTCGGCACACCCCATTGGTTGATTTTGGTCATGTGACCTGTGCCCTGTAACATGGATAAGTGATGTTGTGTTGCAGGTAAGTGAACTCAGTGTATTGAGGACTGCAGTGGCAGTGACAGTGTATTGGGATTCTCTCTGCTACTGTGTATTGCTGTCAGCCTATTGACTAGCACACTTCAGACATCTGACAGCTTGCTTCTCTGGTTCCTGGATCTTCGCATATATATATATTGGATCTAGTCACTCAAGCACTGGATGTATACTGAGGACTGCGGTGGAGATTTATTGATGGCATGTCACAAGTGTTGCTGAGATTTAACGCTGAAGGTAAGCCGTTCATCTCAGTTACACCTCATAACTTGGGCTGTGCAAATTGTGTTCTAGTAATTCATATTGATATTTTGGGCTTGTTTTGTAATATTTCTTGGTAGAATATTGTAGAAGAATTTGAGGCAGCATACATGAAATGAATATTTAAAAATCGACGAATACAATAGGTGTGTTGTGTTCACATGGTAGATATAACAATATTTATTATATAACAAGATTTATTATGTTATCATAATAATAAAAAATATACAATAAATTGTTATATTTTGCTTGGTGGCAAGATGTGGTTAAAGCATGTATTGGTACAGCAAAATTGTTTAATGAAAGTATGTTCAACATATATAAAATCAAATTTATTTATAGGCCTACACCACATATCTCTACAAAGCAGATTCAGGGGTGTTTACAAACTAAAACCTGATGTAAAAATACATTACGTAGTCGTTATAATATTACAATACATGTGTTACATGTGCTAACACAACTACCGGAGGTACACATTTCCAATATTATGTAGGCCACATATAATATTAAGATATAGGCCTACATGTATGTATTTAAAAAAAACAATACACTACGAAAAAGCCAAATTAAAGAGAAAAGTCCAATTCAGTAATAACTTCTTGCCTTAGTTTTGAACTGTACAAATTGTTCTGCCTACTATCTTACTAGGATGTTCTTTTTAATCCTGACTAATGTGTCTACCAGTAGTAGACGGAAATAAAAAAAATTGTCTGGAAATCTACTAGGAAAAAAGAGGAAGAATAGACGGACATTTTTTTCTATAAATCAACTGGTTTTGAATTAGGTGTAAGACTTTAGCTCTACATTGTCCAGGTGTTCTTACCAATCATAATATGTAGGCCTAATAATAATAAAGTGATCAGTGGATTGACTGAATGAACAAGCATCTATCAATTAGGTAAATTACAGTTCTGCTTGAACGAAACACTCCAATTATGCGATGACCCATGAATAATTAATAATCTGAAAACTTAGACAATGTAGTGTATTTGTCATCAATATGCAGTTGTTTCGTTGCTTCACAACAATGACAGGGCGATTTCGCAGTAGACAGAAAAGCATTACTAAAATGTTTAATTTAGCTAACAGAAACACAGGTAGAACAACTGCAAGACGAAGCGTTTGTTTTAAAGAAATAGCTTTTCTGTTTTGCAATGTGATTTCAATAAACCAGTTAATAATAATAATAATGTATTATTTCAGACCAAGTCCACATGTACATACAATACAAGTAAATCAAAAAATAATAAATAAAATACATAGATATAAACACACATGAAATAAAAATAGATGGTTAATAATATATATATACACTGTATATAAATTAACATTATGATAAGTGGTATTTTTAAATAAAACATTCTACCATAAGGGCAATATACAATTTAGATGTTTGTAAAACATTATTTTACAGGTCAACACTTAATGTATAAACAACCCCCTGGTCACCACTGATTTAAGCCATCACACTAATTTAGACTGCATAGTGTCATCAAATCACCATGTATTTAATACTGACAAAAAGTAATGAATTGGCTATCATGCAGTATCATCGATGCAACACAATTCTAGTTAGGGCTGTGTAAATAAGTTGCACATCTCCTTTATAACCACACATTTACTGCCAATACATATTTTATAATATTACATTTATTGTTATTTTTATTGATATTGTTATGTAGACAATCTTGCGGTAAGTGTATTTTCACATATAATTGAATTTCAAACATGCCTGTATGTCTAATGGCATAATCCACTAAACAAACCAGACACAGCTTGATTAGAACCAGCTTGTAGCTAACTATATCCACCTGAGTAGACACCATCTGGAGCCATCTCCTCACCTCTCCTTACTCTAATAAGCATGTCTAATTCCACCCTCTAACAGGTTGCATAACCTAGACATAATAATGTTGCATCAGTTCAAGCTGTTGATTCAGTGGTCAGTAACCCCTCACTCTCTCTCTCTCTCTCTCTCTGTCCACCCCATTGGCTTTGACTCTTCCTGATCAGACATGGCTTATTTAGCACCCTACAGGATTTCCCCCTCCCTGCTGATAAAATTGCTGCAATGGAGAAGAGGACCCTTAGGCAGGTTTTTAAGCTGACAGTTATGTTGTCTGGTTGTCAGGGCCAGAGTTCTTAATACAGTAAACGGTCTTGTTGCCTTTGAGCTGAAAGGAGACAATTGCTTTTAAGCTGCCTGCAGGAACGGAAATGTTCCTTGGTTTGGACAAATCAGATATCATCTTTGTGATTTGAGGATAACCAGCATCAAAGGGCTAGTCAGCTTTATTGTCCTCTCTTCACTGCTGTGTTATAAGGAGTCAAGTTACTGATAGTGGATTTATAAGCACACAGTCGCCTTTATTAGTTTCCATACAAAACACATCTGGCAACATTGGTTATTGCTTTATGTTGCTATAAGTACACTGTTATCTTTGTGAACATAATTTATATTGTTGTGTTGCCTGCCAGATATTAGTTCGTTTTTGTATAAGATGAAACATGTAGGGCCTAATTCAATATTATTAAGGATTCAACCTCAAAAAGGTTCAGTCTTACGTTTCCTGTTTCATCTGTGAAATTCACATAGGGGCCTACAACATTAATAGAAAATAATAAAAAGCATATCAATAAACTTAAATAACTTTTTAAAAGTTATTTCAAAAAAATTGTAACAATTAGTTAGTGTATTTTATATATGTAGTGTATAAATCAGCTACATACAAATGCTTGGAACTGCAATTGTGAAGGTTTTTAGTGATTGATTTTAATTTATTACTAGATCTGTGGCATATAAGGGGATTTCTGAACCTTTTTAACTAACCTCCAACCAAGTCAATAATTTTATTATTAGTCATTGTTATTCAACCTACACAATGTGTCTTTTTAAGAATATGCTGTTTACTAGGTTTGGAACACAACTTGTAAAAAACATGTTAATGCCATATAAATTATGGCAATTTATTTATAACATGTTAATGAGTAACATTAGTTCCCTCGTTTGTAAAATACATGTAATTAAATCTTTTCATTTAACGTGGATATCTTCATTACTGCATTTCCTATTTCAGTACTGAAAGTTACAATCCAAACATTAGATTAATAATAAATAATTTAAACAGCTATCACATTGGTTACACCATCCCATCAGAAAATAAACTGAATTCACTTACTAAAATTAACCAGTAAAGGTAAAATGTGATTGCTTGATAAAGATGATTTGCATGACAGTAATTCAAATACTGGAAAATGTTGCTATTTTGCAGCCTGCATTTATTATTATATACCATTTCATCATTGCATTTATAGCATTGCTCCCAATTCTCAGCTTCATTCCTGTGTCCAGTCTGTCTTTATTAATTCCACGATAGAGCTCTATATGTAAAGCACTATAAGAGAAATCTACCTCTTGCACAGAAACATCAGAAAAGTCTTTGTTTTGCAGGCACTTAAGCAGGCACCACATGGTCAAGCGAGTGGTCAAGCAGCTGCCGAGGTGGACACATGCCACAAAGACATCGAGACTGACCAGCAGTCTATAATGCTGTGGTAGATGACCATCAATTAGTAGACAGTGACAGGGGTAAGGAGACAGTATCCGCTTATTTGTCGCCAGGATGTGATATCCAGCAATGAATTTGACAGTGTATCTCTTATTAGTTACATGATCAATCACGGCAGCGTTCATTAGACCTGATGACCAACTCCACTAATATTGTGTGGTAGATTCAGCGCTTCTGGAAATATTCTTTGTTGTAATATCATTTTACAAAGATCAAACAAATGTTTGTTTCTTTATTTTTGTTGATGTGCTTCCTTTGACGTTCACTTTGATCTACCAATTGGCATCGTCAATATAAAAAAACCACAATGTAGTTATTTATAATTATTTATTGATGTATTTGCGATAATTATATGCTTATATCTTTTCTCCCTGTCAGAACATGTCAGAGAAATATGGAAACAGTAAATAGTAAGCCACTCTCCAGAGGAAGCCAGTGTGTTGTTTCATTCGTAATGTAGTTTCAAACAAATTGTTAATGATGATTTTTCCAAAACTGGCTATAGTTTCAAATGATTTTTAATTAATTTGGAGTTCATTCCAGATTTTCCTGATGTTAAACCTAGTCTAAGGAACAACTGTTGTGAGACAGGCAATGGTGAAGATTGGTTGACCAGATGTGTTAACAATAGTCATCTTTCTTCTTCCCACAGACCAACAATACACAATGCAGTGTATGACATCACTACTCCTCTGCCTTCTAGTCAGTGCAGGCACCATTGCCGGTGAAGAATTCATCCTGTTTGACATCACGGAAGAACGCCCCGTCGGAACGGAAATTGGAAATCTGGTGGAGGCTGCGGGTCTTGACAAAATCTACAGCAGCGATGTTCTGAGTCAGCTACGGTTCTCTGTGTTGGAACAGATACCGTCTGACAACCTTCTTGCTGTAGACTACAACACTGGACACCTGACGGTGGCCAAGACCATGGACAGAGACGTGATGTGCGCTCGTCAGACCAGATGCATTGCAAAACTCGTCCTTCAAGTTCAACCGGTTGAATTCGTGCGCATATTGCAAGTTGCCGTGACTGTCATCGACACCAATGACAATGCACCAATGTTTGCAGCCGACACAAAGACATTGTCACTTATGGAGACATCACCTCTTGGCATTGTGCTGTCTCTCCCCAGAGCTATAGATCCAGACAGCCCGCAGTTTAGTGTTCAACGGTATGAGTTACTTGGTGGAGCTGATACCTTTGAACTGAAGACCGAAGGGATGGACGATATCCACCTTTTGCTGAAGAAAACTCTGGATTACGAGAAGAGAAATTCATATTCCATCAAGTTAGTTGCCTACGATGGTGGCTCTCCACCACAATCGGGACATCTGCAGATTGATGTATCCATCTTGGATGCCAATGACAATAAACCACGGTTTGAGAGTGCTTCTTATGAGATTACAGTCGATGAGAATTTACCATTGGAAACAACAGTAATCCGTATTACAGCAAGTGATGCGGACACTGGGATCAACGGTGAAGTGGTGTATGGATTCTCGGATGAATCCGCTGACATGTTTGGCGAATTGTTCACAATCGACACTGGAACAGGCGATGTAATTGTAATCGGAAATCTTGATTATGAAGAGCATCAAAGTTGTATATTAACAGTTACGGCTCGAAACAAAGACCCAAAATCACTGGTCGTCACAACAAAGGTAACAATTAATATACGTGACTTAAATGACAATTCTCCCATCATCAAAGTAAATGCCCTGCCCTCTAGTGGTCAACTGGAGGTGCTAGAGGGCGCACCGATCGGAACATATGTCGTGTATTTAACGGTGCGAGATTACGATAGTGGAGAAAATGGGAACTTCAGCTGTACGCTGAGCAGCAACCATTTTGCAATTAAACAACTGCACAAAACTGGATTTAAGATTGAGACATTGGCCGAACTGGATCGTGAGGCAATATCTAAACATGACATCACACTGGTGTGTATAGACAGTGGCTCCACCCCTCGGTTATCATCAGAAACGCTTTTCATTCACGTTCTTGATAAAAACGACAATGCCCCTAAGTTTACACAGTCAACATACGTCACAAGTGTACTAGAAAACAACGCTCCGGGAGCATTCATTATCCAAGTAACAGCACATGATGCAGATGCCAATGAGAACAGTGAAATCAACTACAGTATCAAAGATGAGGTGGGTAATCGCATTAACATTGATGCAACGTCTGGAAACATCACGGCGGTATCACCATTGAACTTCGAGCAAAGTCACAAGATTGAATTCAACATCATGGCCACAGACCATGGTGTGCCTTCACTAACTGACGTTGCCAAGGTGATCATCACCATCATAGATGTCGATGATGAGAAACCTGTGTTTTCTAGGGCGTACTACGAGTTTCCATTGTACGAGAATGTCGCGCTAGGAGCCGAAGTAGGTACAGTGTCGGCCATCGATGCCGATTCCTCGCTGTTCAACAGTTTCTTCTTTTCCATACACCCAGATATGAATGCGGACAATAGCTTTGGTATCAATCCTAACACTGGGAAGATTTTCACTACAAAGCAAATGGACAGAGAAACCAAAGACATCTACAACTTTGTCGTCCTGGCAACAAGCTCCGGCTTGCGGGCAGTGTCAACGAATGTGTCCGTGTCTGTGTTGCTAAGCGACCAGAATGACAACAAACCTATCATCGACTATCCAGATACGATGTACAATAACACAGTGTTTGTGTCACCCAAGTTTCCCGTAGGTCACATGATCTATCATGTGATGGCTCACGATGATGATATTAGCTTAAACGCGCATTTGAGCTACAAGATAACGTCTGGTAACCATGGCAACATATTTAAAATCGACGAATCTTCCGGAGTGCTGACTGTAGCGGCTGCACTAGATGAACTTGACCATGAGCGATTCAGCTTAGTCATCGCAATCACTGACAGTGGAACACCGCGGCTTATGACTGAGTGTAATGTGAATATCGTCGTTAATGACTCTGTTGTATATGGAGCCGCAAGTAACACACATGAGATGTCCAATCAGAACCTGACGATCGTGGTGTGTATTGCTGCTATCACAGCTGTCCTTACTGCCATTCTATTGGCTGCCATTTTGATCATCGTCAGACGACACGGCGGACGTAACTGGAATGACAAGAAGTACAGATGTCGCATACAAGTTAACGATCGCAAGGCGCTCACTGGTGGAACGTCATCCACAGATGGCGCTGCATACCTCGACGGTACCAGTCAGTACAAGTGCGAAGCACAAGATACGAATGATTCGTATGGATCTGAGCAGCCATTTTCATTGCACTCTCATGAAAACCCGATCGATTGTTCCTCTTTGCAGGTGAGCGATGCTTTACTTATTTATCTTCTGTACCGTGATTGATGTGTCCAGTAAATCGCAGTTTGCCTATGTCACAATACAACATTTTTGCATGACCTCCGACAAACTTTGCCTTAGCCAAAAAAATGATAATGGTTAAATATGTGAATTGTATTACTACTGCTGTGTGACACCTCATAAATTAAATATTCTGGCATGCAGTTGCCATTTCTACAACGTTGCCTTTAAAATTGTTTTTGTTATAAAGAAACACTTTTGTGTCCAGAATTTCAACAAAATATACCACAGAATGTATGAACCCACCACGTGTTCGACATCCGTTTTTTTATGGAGGTTTTGCTAGGCAACTGGTCATGTGATGGATAGGTCAATTGGTGCATAAGGCCACTTGGTATTAGTTGGTAACATCTGACATGTTGTATGATCTCTAGCTGTGTTCTTTGTCAGCCTCCAAGACCACCATCCCAGTTGGTTTCACTCTACTTCAGTTGTCATTCTCCGTGTTGATTTTTGCCTTTTTCTTCAGAGATTCAGCTTGGTGCTAACTTTGTAGTTGTTCCCATCCCTCCTACATGCATGGCCCAGCCGTATACATCATCTTATTTTATGACTCTTAGTAGTGGTGGAAAGCTTTAATGGGTGCTTGTTATTTGACAAGAAAAGTCCTGTGTAAACACGGATCACGTATGACTACTTAGAATAGTGTATGCTGTAATGCATAACCTTAATTATTATAGCATTAACGACTGTCATATTGACACCAATTTTATTTGTATGTACAATTATACTACCGGTATTAGCATACATACATGTATATATGTTATGTTTAGTTTACTTACTTTTTAATTATTATATTATGTTGTACCACAGCAATGTACCTGCACGCATATGTGCCTTCGTCTGAATATAATACTTTAACACTTGCTATTTACTGCAACTGATACAAAACTAGGTACAAGCATCTAAATAAAATATATATTTCCCCAACTCAAAAATGGATAATCATGGGAGTATATTATCCTAACATTTCCCAAATCTCCGCATACAGTTGGTAGTCTAGGTGCTTTCAGATTTGTGTACTTAAAGCATGCACTTGCCACAGATCTTAATATAGTTAGAGCATGCACCTATCAGAGATCTTAATACAAAAACGGTCAGCGTAAGATCCCTAGTTATGCTTATTCATGTCCGGTGAACAGCTGGGGACCATGCACATTTGCCTTCAGGCTGTTTGTCTGCCTGGCCTGTCACAAATCTGTAGGACCAGTAGAGATGTAGTCTCCCTTGATAACTTCACTTATCATCATCACTTGAGTGGTGATATTGGGTTATAACATTATGATATCAACAGTCATGGTTTGTTGGCTGTTGACAAGCTGGCACTGATTGTTTAAACAAGTGAACTGTATTCTAGCCAGAAGTACAGACACAGATCACTCACAATGTCTAACATAAAGATGAATATCATATTCTGTTGAATCACTCAATGTATAACTAATGTTCACGTTTTGTTTTAATGGGCAGAATCTAGGTTGTAACCAGTTAAGTAAGATACAGTATTTACCAGTGATCTACGTTGTCTGTATAAACTTATTTTTTATAGCTCATGACAGGAGTATTTCAACATGTTACCAATTATGTATGTTGAAATATATTTTACTTTATAGAATCCCTAGTTTACTGATCCAAAAAGACATGGATAATCAGTTACCTAGCAACCAACATACCTAGTGTTAATTTCATTGACAGCCTTCACTAAATGTTCTGGTTAATCTTCTGTATACATTCTCAGTTGTTTGTCTTCTCCAAAATATAATTGGCAACAAATGTTGCCATTTAATTTTCTCTGAAGTTTTTATATTAACCACTCAATTTTAATTAGATACATTTTTAAGTTAGCAAAAAATATTTCCAGACTGCTTAGTTTAATGTGAAAGTTAGCAAAACATATTTCCAGACTGCGTAGTTTAATGCAAATTTACTGATATGCAATTCTTTGTTTCTGGCAAACAGCCAAATATTCAGTGTTAGCATCCTGCAGATACTTTAGCTGGTAACTAGAAACCCTGAAGTGAGATTTTTCATGACATGAGATCATGAATTTGTGATAAACACCTGTATGATCATTAATGCGCTGTGAACAGCATCACACAGGTACCTGGGAATAAGGTGACACTACTTATAGATTCACCTCACAGGTAATTAATAACCCTAGTACAAAGCCCTGAATTTTTTTTTATCAGATAGATGCTGCAGGCAGTAACAAGGACTGTAATGATTGTTGTTTACTTAGCTGGCTGTTTCCTGTATCAGCAGAGCTCTACGTGTTGTCTTACCGGTGTGTTGGCAACTATGGATTATTATAATAATGCATCTGGGATTGAATTGAGTTGTTACTCTACAAGTTAGCAGCGTAGCCCTGTTGATAGCGGCATGGTGTTCTAACAAAAAATTACATTATAGGAAAAGGTTTTATATAATTAACAACTCCATGAACATATTTTTAACTAAGTCTTGCAATTGGTGAGATTGTCTTATACTAACCACATTGATCTTAGTTGGCTGTACATATCATAGTACAATGTGGAACATTTAGCTGGTAAAAACACTGGGAGATTTCCTTAAGTAACACATTGTAAACTTGACCAAACAGGAAGTGGTCTTGTTATGGGTATTCTACAACACAGGTATGTCATCCAGTGGGTCAGCCACCCAGTGACAGGTATCCATCACTGTAGGTGTGACTGAAGACCACATTTAGCACTGTCAGCTATGACTTATTACTCACAGCTAAAGGCATATTGAAGAAATACATGAACACATATAAATATACAAACACATGTATACACTCATTCACTGACTCTTACATGCATGCTTGAATACACTTGCATGTGCACGCGCACGCATGCACTCATTCACACTCTCTCTCTCTCTCGTTCGCTCGCTCGCTCGCTCTCTCACTCACTCACTCACTCACTCACTCACTCACTCACTCACTCACTCACTCACTCACTCACTCACTCACTCACTCACTCACTCACACACACCTGTATAAATCATCCATGTTAGGAATGCCTTTCTGTGCAATGTATCAATATATATTTAGCTATGATGTAACACGTGGTGACATAAAGTCATGCGTTAAACAAGATCCTGCTCTCTAAAGCCATTTATTTAGCCTTGTAATGTGCATGTTCAAGTGCTTCCATTTACCTGTGAGTCACATTTCATTGCATTCCTTCCACGTTATTCACCACTGGCTGACCGTCTTGGCCAGTCGACCACATGGACATCAATAGCTATAAAAATGCAGATTTGCTTCAGAAGCCGCAGTTAAGGCCAATTTTTGGCACTTTCCTGAAAAGCACTGAAGATGGGGGTTTGAAGTAGACGTTAATAAATCAATCTACGTTTCCTGTTGATGTCTTCACTGGTGATTCTCTTCTGTAATGTTCCTCTGTAGAGGACTTAATTTGGATCAAAGTCGAGGATAGCAGAAATTTATAGTATAGTTCCTGTGTTGACAACAGCATAGTTTGATCAAATATCGCAACAGTGATGTCAGCTATTGTGTTGTTAAATATGATTCTTGATTGTTCTAATTGCCTTAGATGTTGGCAGCCAAATTAGTACCTGTACAATACACTTGTACATAATTTTACCTGTAAAGTATATCCAGTATTATCATCATTGTGTTATGCCTAACAGGCAAGCAATGTACAGTTTTGGTGGCATGGTGCAAATGTCTGTACTATATGAAATTATTATAATTAACGAACTGAGATAAAAAACTAATTATAAAACTCAAAACATATAAAATAACATACTGAGATGATTTTTCTTGTGTGGAAACATGTTGTTCTTTCACTAAAGACTGGCCTCTGTTCTAACAAATATGATGTTTGTTGCATAGTTTACTGGTTTTCCATAGTGCTTAAGATGGAGTGGCCCCCTGAAACTAAACGCTATCTCTACAGTGCACATTTGGGAAATTTTGTATTTAAATATCTCATTTTATATTATAGTAACTAAGTTGAGGTACTTTCACTTTCCGAGAAACATTGTTATGCTCCAGGGACTTTCCATGACCTACCCAGTCATTTCATCAGTGTCAGACTGTCATGATCTCCAGTGTCATGT
The DNA here is from genome assembly GCA_963995525.1 of Escarpia spicata. Lineage (NCBI taxonomy): Eukaryota > Metazoa > Annelida > Polychaeta > Sabellida > Siboglinidae > Escarpia > Escarpia spicata. The sequence goes on along the minus strand of OZ023215.1, from coordinate 16,147,411 downwards.
GATCACGTTCATCACATGACATCAGGGCATAATACTAGACACCGAGATACATCATTCATCATTTCCTGATATAGTTGTTCCGCGATCTCACCTTACTTTATTATGAATGCCACAGAGTATGTTACCAATTTACCTGCTGATATCATATTTTAGATTACATTTTGAAGCATTGCATTGCTTCTTTAAAATGTCCTGGTGCATGCGTGGCGTTGCAACGTTATAATATTGTGCCAACACGTTTTACTGGGATGCAGTAGCCAAACTCTTGATCAAGAGAACCTGGGGTTCAACCATGTTCCTGTTGTTTTGAACTGGGGTAATTTCATTCATAATGCCTTGCCTTAGTTCACTCAGCTGTACCTGGCTGTAGACAGTGGTGGATACGTTTGAATGAGTAGTCTTTGTAGCATGACTGAATGTCTCTCAGAGAAGTCAAGATAGTGTTTTTGAATGAACAGCTTTGCCAAAGGGGTAGGGTGTTAATCTACAAAAATAACTATTTTTCTGTACTGTATGTTTTCTGACAGCTATTATTTTATGTGTTCGAATACATACATTATATAATGTTATAAATATTGCTAAACTCTGGTTAGTTTGATCACTGGTAGCCATGTTTGGGTCCTTGTTATAACCAATCCCTTCTTAAATTAAAACCCATGTTACTGGATTTTGCATCATTTGTTATCACCCTCTTTACTTATTCAAGTAGTATGCTGTATGGCTGGACAAACTCAGTTCTGTTTTGAATGTCAGTCCCTGCATTAGACATTATTCCACAATGATATCATGTGCAAGAACAGTTGTCCAAGTTCTTCGCTGGGGCATCTATCTCATGGTTCCCTCCATTACAACTGACTGTTGACTCCTACCATTGTTGATTGGTGCCAACTGCTCTGAACAAGCACCACCACCTACTGCTTTCAGATCAACATGTTTGATTAATGCTCTTGTTTAATTGAACATAAATTTCGAGAAATGCTGAGATATAGACCTCACATCTATACAGGAGCCTACTGCAGAGTTTTCCACAGTATTGGCTCAATTGAATACGAATGCGGGCCGAGACATTTATGTTGTTTAACTGCATGTCGAACTGTGCTAATTCCAATATGCCTGTGGCATATCTGAGCTGTGTTCAAAGCCGATTGAATAAATTCTGGTTGTGTCTGTGTTCATCACGCACAGTCACTTCTATGTTTGCTGATGATTCTCAAAGAATGTTGCCAATATAGGTTCATGATTTTTGGTGAAATTGTATTTTGGTGAAATCATACCTTTCCAAAGTTCCATTTGAAAGTTTATTTTCTATGCCAATATATATATATATAACTTTATTTTACAAAACAAAGTGGACTATAGAATATTGTTTATTGCTTTAAAAAATGGTGTACGATTTGGCAAATTAAGTCAGTAGAAATAGGGCACTTTTTTATATTTTGACATGATGATCAAGATTACCGCCAAGAGTAACAACCTTACATAGTATGTGGACAAGGACATCTTCAGCTTATCGAGAGTGCAACATGTTTGTGTCTGTATGTACCCTGCCCTTCTCAGTCATTGTCAGTTTTTTTAGACAGTCATGCTTCTAGCATCTACACAATCAGGAGATTATTTTCTCTCAACAAACTTCTGGCATTTGTTCAGACGGTTTCTACCGAGTCACTCAACCGTCATGAGGTACACCCCCGTCGCATTGGGAATGTGTCATAACCAAGGTGAAGGAAGTTTACAGTTATATTGTGTTTCACTATGTTGTAAAATTGTATAATTTTTATTTTTACATATTTATTTTATTGTTTCTTATAAATTTAATTATTTCTTTAAAGTAATTAACTTTGTAATATTTTGTTACCCATTTATATTTTTACTTACCTTTTTTAACTTATATCTGTTCGACTTATTTTTATGTAGGGCCAACGAGTTTATGGGTTTGTGTGTGTCCACAGCACTGTTGGTCATTGGCCAGAGTGGACAGACTCATGTGTGAGGAACAATGGCTTTGCACAGCTAGAGCAATTCTCACCTGCCCACACAGGGGAACAATGGGACAGACTGCCAACTGGGAGGGGGGCTTGAGCACCCTCAGGCTGTCATTAAGACCTGTGGTGCAACACTGTATGCTGTTGCTTTAACAAGATCAAAGCAATTAACTGAGGCACTGAGGGAAGTGTTAACCCTCTTTTGACCACTTGTTGAAACTATTATGTTTGTTTAGTCTTGTCTTTTAATGAGGTGGCATTGTCTGTGTAAGTAATCATTAGAATTCTGATTATCATTACTATAACATTTCTGCCAATTGTGGCACAAAGTACTCAGAAAATCAGCAGTATTATTAGCAAAGTTCTTATATAGTGTGATATTAGTGATAGTTTATGTGACATTTTAATAAATAAATATATTAGTGGTTATTCACGGTTCATTTTCAAATAACGTTACAACTAGCCTTTAAACTAACATGTAGTCTCTCTTCTTCACTAAATTGTGACAAACCTGATAATATACCATACCTTGATTTTGAATGGATGCGGCCACCCATGATGCAAATACTTGGTACATAGCACATTTTTAACCATGTCACAATAACAATTTAAAGTGGTTTTAGAAACACCTCTCACGTGTCAGTTAGTCACTTTCCTGAAGGATGATAAAAACCTGCCTTCTACTTTCATAAACCACAGAATACTGCAACAAAACGTCCCCTTCTCAACATGTGTCATAGGAAATGGAACTGATGTTATGTATAGCAAAGCTTTGTACCTGGTCTGACAAACACTAAAACCTTGGGTGGTGCCTCCGTGGCTGGTGATTTATCATATTTTGACAGCAGGAGAGTGCAGTGTGATGGATTGTTCTTTTATTCCACATAACCAATGGATAATTATCACATCAGCAAGTGAACTATCAGACCATGTAAAGATCTACAAATGCCGCTGTTGGAAGCATTTTATGTATGTGTTAAATGGGAAGACCGTTACAATAAGAGACAACATGGCTTTGGATGATTTTACTTCTTTCAGTATCTGTCTGGTCCATTTATCATCTACTGTCTCGTTGGAATACAATGAGTCGTCATTTTTCGTGGGTGCAGGAAATTTGGTCACATGACATTTAGTCACACGACATTATAATAAAATCATAAATGAAACATCTTAATAATAATGTCTTGTGACCAAACATATCATAAATCCTTTGTTGGTTTTCTTGTAATAAATCATTAACAATCTTTGCAGTATATCAAACCACTCAAACATGACCATCAGTTGCAACTTGGGGTCATCTCTCACTGTTGACATTATTTAATAATAATAATATTTATATAGTGCAATATCCAATATATGCTCAAAGCACTGTACAATAAAATTCAGTCAAGTGATTCAATGTATTCTAATAAAAACTCCAAAAAAGAAACTTCAGATAAAATGTAGAACAAATTAAGTTAGTTATATTAAAACTATTAATTAAAGACTATACATAAATAAAATTAGATAACTTATAAATTAGACCTACAACTATTCTATTTACATTTATGCGGACCTATACAAAAAAGTATAGGTACATACCCACACACATGCACACACGCGTATATAAATAAATACTGATACATGCACTCAAAATAATATATCTACATGCATACAAAGTAAGATGGGCAGTAAAATGTCCTCAAATGAAATGTTAAAAATGTAATTTAATCTATTATCATATCCAGTAATGACACAGGTCTGTCCAGGTGGAAGCCTACTGGTAGACTCCAGCTGTTTGCTTGACCCATAGTCTGACCCATGGTCAAGCCTGCCCACTGAGAATAATCAGTGCTGGACTGTGTGGACCAGCAGGTATCTAATTGCAGTGTCTGGTGCCCTCTCTCTCTCACTGAAGTGCCACACTGACAGTCACAGTGTGAGACTGTCTTCATCTCCTGGCTTGTGTGTAATTTGTCTAACATAGTCACAATTAAGTGGCTACTGGGTGGGCCCCAATGAATAATATTTGGTTGTGATGACTGCTGTAGGTGTGCACATGTAGTAGCAGAAGTACGGTCTACACTGGAATGGTTGTGATCAGCTATATAACATGTACTCACTCACTCACTCACTCACTCACTCACTCACTCACTCACTCACTCACTCACTCACTCACTCACTCACTCACTCACTCACTCACTCACTCACTCACTCACTCACTCACTCATCCGCTTACATACTCATGCACTTCCTCATGCACACACGCACATTCACCCCACGCACACGCATGCACCATGCTCACACGCACGCGTGCACACACGTGCACACATGTGCACACACATGTGCACACATACACACACTCACAAACACACACATACACTCACACACACGCACGCACGCACGCACGCACGCACGCACGCACGCACGCACGCACGCACACACACATGCACCCACTCACTCACTCTCATTATTGTGCTTTCAAATTAGCATGAAATGGTTTCTTTCATGTCTTTGTGTATACCAGCAATGACACCATAGCTGTGGACATTACACAATAACAGCTTGTTCACATTGATTAAACAAGTTTCTCTTTCCCTTCCCCAGACAGATATCAATATAATTAATTGGCGTTTCACTACAAAGATTACAGGTGTGGTCATCCTGTCTTCCTTCTGGTTATTGCAGCTGATTAAGCTGACAGTCCAAATTAATTTACTCCTCTCAGTCGAACCAATTATCAGAGACAATTATTTGAGGTGATTAGACAGAGAGAGGGGGAGGCGTTATGACAGCTTGTTGATGTATCAACTTGGGTTTGTGATAGTGAATTACCTCTACAGAAACATCTATCAACAATATTATTTATCATAGGTAAAACAAATGGGCAACAAATCTATGACATTGGTCACAAGGTCTTTGTTATTATTAAGATGTTTCGTTTGGAATGTTATTATAATGCAAGTGTGATCAAATGGATCACCATGTTTTGGACCATGAGGTGTGTTTGTCCAGAAGTAATATTGCAGGATGAATGCATCAATGTTAATTTTTCTTGCATTTTTTGTAATATAAGAAGAACAAATAATTGACTGTAGTATACTACCAATAATATTCCCATATCCTATATTCATATTTGCTTGTTTGGAATTTCAGAAAAATCTGATAATGCAGGGACTTTCATTAATAAGTTCCTGTGTTCTTAAGAAAAAAAGTATAAAATAAAAAATCACATATTTATAGATGTCAAAACACAAATATAGTATTAAGTATTGATTTTGTATTTGACATTGCAAGTAAACAGGAAAACAGGCTGATAGATGGAAAGACTGATCAGTGATTAACAGTCGGGTAATTATGTTTTATACAGGTTTACCACATATAAATAATTTTAAATCAGAGTTTCACCAAAATAAAATGGGATATTTGGTAATGCAGGTATGCATTTCCCAAATCTGTGGGTTTTTACCCTGGTATGGGATTGCATTGTAGCAATATGACAAGATGGTGACTGATTATGTGTGAAGTAACTCGGGCCTGACTATGTGTCTACTGTACAAGCTAGACTGTAGACACCTGAAATGAAGAACATGTAATTATGTACTACATGCAGACAGAATGGTGCCTTTAAAAGGTTATGTATAGATACGAAAATGTTAGGCATAGATATCAAGCATTTTTATATAATGACCCATGCACATATATCATGGAAGAATGAAAAGTCAGTGTGAATGAATCATGTCCAACCAGTTAAGTCACTTCAATAACTAAATGTAATTTAGCTTACCTGATTTTCGAATATGGGTTGCCAACTTTTAAGTGGAATTTAATGTGTACTATTTGGTGAAAAGCAGTATTATCTGATGCATTTCATAGCTATAAAAGTGTTTGTATATTCAATATTTGTTTTAATATGCTGCTACACTCCAAAAGAATTTCCGACCAAGGGACGATAAAGTATTGTGATTATGATTGATTGATTTTGATGAACCATCTAATAAAACATTATCTACGTTAGTAATTGAGTTATCTAGAAACAGTGACTGAGATGCCTAGGACTATGGCTAGTTGGAACACATTAACATACCGCCACACGCATGCATGCACGCACTCTTGCGCACGCACGCGCACACACACACATACTAGTTCGATTATAATTACATTTTAATAGACATCTTTGCCTAGCCAATCTACACAATCCAGCCTTGGTAATGCAGCCAGCACTGTTGCCAGTGTAGATGTTGACAGAACACCACATGGCAAACCACTCCAGCTTGTGAAGGAGACTTGTGTATCAGAGCAATGAATATCTCAGACAGCACAGTGACACAGACCAAGGGTGAACAATGGGAGGGTTTGTGACCCCATGGGGGGATAATAATGAGTATCTTGTCAGCTGGTTCTATGGTCATCCCATCATTCATATTGTCTCTACAGCGTACTTGGAAGGACTTTCAATCAGAGTTCATGAAATCTGACTCTTCTTCTTCAAGGTAGATTCTTGCCCATTTTTCTTGTACACAGCATGTGGGTATTGCAGGTAATTAAAGTGAACACTTCTATTCATATCAAATTAATCTCCCGTCAGACAGGAGAGTCAGTTGTCTGGGTTTGGAATGGTGCCGGCTGTCAAGGTGTAAAGCACAAGATGGAGTTATAATCAAGACTGGCTTTGTTGGGAAAATTGTTAGTGTCACTTTCGTGTTGAACTCCCAACCTTTGAGGGAGTTGATGATGGATGTTGTGTGTCTCAGACAGTGCAAGTAACATTGGGGACATTCCCTGAATTGTTCCTTGAATCATGTTACTACTTATAATTGACCCCCCCTGCTATTCGGTAATAAACAGGGAATATGTGTGGGACAGGTAAGCTGAAAGGAAAGGACAAATATACACATTCCTCATTAGTTGGAGCCTAGTAAAATATAGAGGTTATGCAACATGTGGTTCTATAGTACACTGACAAACTGCCACTGATATTTCTAAATACAGGTAATCAGAACTGCAAATTAAATTGATGTGTTTATCTTGTCTATACCTTAGTCAGGTAATCATTATGAAGATTACATTATCCCCATACTTGTTAGATCTACCATCTACTTATAAACACCTGCTTGATTTTCAGAGAGTTTTCAATTTGCATTTCTTTTAGAATTTTTTTTATTGTATACATGTAGATAGTTTTTTAATTTGCATAGCTAGAAATCGTTTTTAATTTGACTTGTATTGAATTTGGAAAGCACCTATAAGCAATTATGGTGGTATAGGATGCCACATACTAACAAATAGTCATGATTGATATGTTCATTGATTGATAAACGTGCTCTTAAAATACCTGGATTCGGTTTTGGACAAAATCTGTTTAAAATAATTGTTATCATCCTTGCAAATCTGTACAAATAGTTCTGTATTTGTTCCAGATCCAGATAGACAGACCAGGCACAGGAAGTGGCCATGAAGGCAGGTCTCTGAGGACTAATTTGAGCAGGAAGCCGTCGTCATCTCGATGGTTCTCACAAGGCCACAACGACAAAAAGGTGAGAAGTGGGGATTATTCATTAATGGGTATCATTTGGCTTGAGTATTTTGTGGTGAATATTGGGACCTGTGCACATGTTAAGGCTCACCAAAACAACTCCAACTGCATCCCCCTGAGGCTCACCAAAAACCTCCAACAACACCCCCTTGAGGCTCACCAAAACCCTCCAACTGCACCCCCAAATATTGGGGGCTAAACATATTTCAAGTCCCCCACACAGCCCCCAAGCCCCCTCCACGGTTCCGACACCTATGTATTTAAAAACTAATTTCAACAACCAGTACTAGTTGCATAAGCCATACTTTGCTCTGGTTAACAGTGGTGCCACCTGGTGAAGAGTATATCACTATTTCAGATATTGCTCGGATGGTGGTGCCACCTAACGACCAACGCATCATGTTACTGTGGTCATTATTATCATGAAGAACAACCATAATGACATGTATAGGCAACATTCCTCGATGGGTGCAGTGTCCTGTGGATATTGCCTTGACTGTCATCAGGTAACTAACTACTTGACTACCTTGTCTGGTTCAGTAGTTACCTGCACTTAGCAAAAAGGGACATCAATCTGATGTTCAACAGATCAAGAGGCAACACGACATGGCAAGGAGAGTCCGGAGCAAACAGTCTACACATTACATTGCACTAGCCGTCAATACAAACAAAGGGCAACTGATTGATCTCATCTTCGAAGATCTGGTTGCTCACAAGTGCGAAGTGGGATGGCACCGTCCTGGTCGTTGCGGATGACGCAGACATCTCTTGTTGTATTTCTGTCACCAGGGCAGTGTCCTGCAAAAGTTCTGATGGTTTCGCCAATTCAAAGATGAGCTGTTCTGGACAACAACGCAGCTGCAGAAGAACACAGCTCCACTGTCTCACATTTACTGGCTGCTCACAGTCTCACAGCTTGTGGTACTGTGGCATCATACTTTGGTGTTGGCCAGATTGCACCTCTGAAAGTTCTGTGACAAGGTCAACGTTCTTTCAACTTATTGGGAAACACCAGCGGACCACCTTTTCAGTGGAAGTAATGGCCACACAATTTATGTTGGTCTGCTATGGTCAGCATATGTCATTCAGTGACGAATGCATGCAAATGTGGTTTTGTAAAGTTAACATAAGCAAGGCTTCCAAACCAAAGGGTTATTCACTACCACCTACAAATAAAGCATTCCAACAAAATATGGCTACAGCAAGGTTTCCGAACCAAAGGGTTATTCACTGCCACCTACAGATGAAACGTTCCAACTAAATATGCCTACAGCCCCTCTGCAAGTTGCGATTTGGTTTCATGCCTTCGATGCAGATCCATTTGTACTTGAACATACAGCTTACTGTCGGTGGCAGGAGGACGACTCTACTGCACTCAGTCTAAATACTGCCCCTCCCCAACCCAGATACTTTGTTAGTCGCAGTGTCAAAGTTGAAAACAATACAATACCTTGTTACCACAGAATTGGGTGAGGCTTGTTTCTGCTTGCCGCGAATTGGAAATATACCATCTGTCACATCTTCTGCGACCAATTTTCTTGCATTCTTTACATTTTTCAAAACATATAATGTTGGCATCAAATGTCTTATATCTGAAGAAATGTTAAAAGACATTTTAATCGTGTGTATGTTATATGCTAGAAAATATATGACAATTTGCATCATAACCATTTTGTAGCACGTTTATGGTCGCCATCTTGTTTTATTTAAACCTTTTCGTATCAATGATGATGGATTCAAATTCTTCATATCTGGAAACATATAAAACAACATTTCAATTATGTATATAATATTATTATCTTGTCAGATTGCAAAGATATCATAAATAATAAAAACTATATTAGGCAAAAAGGGTTTACCGTTACCCCCCTCCACTGCTGGACTATAATATTATTACTGCAATCTGCTTCCCATTCTGTTTCGAGAACTGTTATATCCATGACTCAACGAAAGTTCATACATATTGTAATAACATGAATCAAAACTAATGTTTTAGTAAATATTACAGAAATACATGTTATTTCTTTATATGGGGTCTGCATAATTACCTGTTTCAGAATGTTTATTTCGTGCAAGCAATCTTCAAATTTCATGGACAATTGAACCTCACTTTACGATCACAATTAAGGTCCCTTAGGACAGTCCTAAATTATTTCCATAACAGTAACGTACAGTGTATAGGAAACTAGTCTCGCTAATAAGGTCACCTTGCTATTCAGCTCACTTTCACCCAGTCCCGAGGGTGACCTTAATAGTGAGGTTTCACTGTACAAACTTCTGATAAATTCTGCCACGTTTTGCAGAATCCCGGGTCAGTGCGACACGTGCCAGCATCCCCTGGTGGCAGAGATTCTGACAGCGGCTGTTCTGGGGACAACATCACAGACAGTGGGCGTGGGTCCAATGAAGATGTCAGCCTGGAGATGAAACAACAGAGCCAACGACGTTCGGCAGGTAATAAATACACTGGGAGCCTGTAGCTTGTTTTTGGGGGTACATTTTTTGATCTTACTGTGATTGCATCCAGGTTCCGGGAAAAACATCCAACTGCAACAATTGAGACCTCTCTAACTGGACACCGCCTTGTTGAAGCTGCCCAAAATATATAACTACACCCCCTTTGAACCTTGAGCAGAACTCTTTTTGTTACTGATAAACGGATCAACTGTACTTTCCTAAAGAAGTTGCAAAATTACACTAGACAGACATGTTATTTATCAAATTATTCACACTATGTGAACAAACTTTAAAATGTGTCATATTGGATAGTTTTATAAATCCTCATAGAAAACAGAAAATCAGCATATTGATTGATTTATTTAGCTGTGTCATGTTTTTGCGGGGCAATAACCTTGTAAAATTGTTGTTTCTGTCTTGTCATCCAGACTGTAATATTAATTGTATAGTATTTGTTTTATTCATGTTATCAGACTGTAACATTGTATAAATGTTTGTCATGTAAAAAAAATTGTGTAATGAATTGTATATTTCTTATATTATGATACATTGATATTGTAAGATTGTTGTTTCTGTCATGTCATTAGACAATAAATGTTCATTGTATAATATTGATGTCATGAAAGAACAACATTGTAAAATGTTTGTTTCCATCATGACAGCAGACTGTAACTTTGTATAATCGTGACACAGTTACATTTTACACAATTAGTTTCTGTACTTACCAACAAACTGTAACTTTATATAATGCTTCTTTCTGTTGAGATTAATATCCATATTATTCTCATAAATCTCTCTCTCTCTCTCACCAGGAGATAGCCAGCATCCTCCACCCTTAGCCCGATCGGGCAGCAGCCGTGTACAGACTCAGCACCTGCCACCTGGTGTCCAGAAGCCGCGACGTCCACCACCTCCTCCTCCTTCGACACAGATTCACCACGCCCCTAGTGACTATGGACAGTTTGTGGCGAATGGAAACCTACATTTCCCAGAGGAGGGCAGTGTTCATTTGCAAGGAAGCGATGGATTCTATCATGCCAGTCATGTGTAGAGCTGTTCTTTGCTGTATTGAATGCTGAATAACAGCAGTTGTACATACATTGTAATACTATAGTTGCTACTTGTGCTCAGTACTCTGTTCCTTGCAGTTAAACTTGGAGGCGGTTCATATGAATGAGCATAGTTCCTGGAGTTTGCTCTTTACATATTCTTCTTCTGAGAATTCCTGTTTATCTTGTCTTCATCCCTGTAGATGCGTCATGTCTATAGATAATGGTTGAATTGATTATTGCTGACATTGTCTCGAAATATATACTTCTGATTGCAGAAATAACTTCTGTGACAGTTGTATGTGTTGGTCATATTAACAGTTGTGTTCAGTAACCTTTTAACCTTGTGTACCAGACATCTTGCTTCAAGTAGTATTGGGATTGAAAGTAACTACAGTTTCTGTGATGTTACCAGGATGGTTAGGATGATAACAGTGTTGACTGAGTATAAATTGTGCCATGTTGAGTATTATCAACAAATGGCACCACCTTATTATGATATGTGTATGTGACAAATTGCAAAGTGTGAACATTAATAAACTTATCAGTGTTATCTTGTACATTTTGTATTATACACTTGAGGTCATTACTTCTGTACAGAGATGTCGATAATATGAATTAGACAAGTAATCAAGTATCCACTGTTGATATTATTCATTCTTATAGAGAAGACCTATAACATTGTTAAATCATCTTTCCATGTTAGATTGAGTATAAAACATGTCAGGAAATTAATGCATGTAAGATTGCTACCTCCACTGTTCATGGCTTAAACTGAATACTTTAATAATAATTTGTAAATATGTTTTCTTATTATGTGTTATCCAAAGCAAGGCAGATTGTTTGCGAGTCATTATTATTCATGTAATAACATTAGTTGGTTGATGGTGAATACAAGTTCCATTCAGATCATTATCCATGTAATGACATCAATTGTTTGATGGTGAATTCATGTTCCGTTCAGTTTATTATTCATATAATAACATCAATAGTTTGATGGTGAATTCATGTTCCATTCAGTTTATTATTCATATGATGACATCACTTGTTTCATGGTGAATTCATGTTCCATTCAGTTTATTATTCATATAATAACATCAATTGTTTGATGGTAAATTCATGTTCCGTTCAGTTTATTATTCATATAATAACATAAATAGTTTGATGGTGAATTCATGTTCCGTTCAGTTTATTATTCATTTGATGACATCAGTTGTTTGATGGTGTTCCATTCAGTGTCTAGACTGTAGAGGGTATAACATACTACATAGCTGTTTTGTAAATTCATATATTTATTATTACAAATGCCATCAGATACGTTCAACTAATGTTTTAAAGATGACATAGTTACAGGTTTTTATTCTTCCAATACTTAAAAGTAGCACCTCAGAGGTGCAAATATGTTTGGATATTCTTGTTTGTACAGAGTTTTGTATATATTTAACACATTGTAATACTCAATTACACAAATGTATTATTTCAATAAAGACATTATAATACAGTATGTCATATCGTGTCTTGTCTATATATCAAATCATCCCTGTATTAAGAAACATAATGGTTAATTAATGTTCCTTTGTATGCAATATCATACACACATTATTATAAATAGCATTACTTTGCCCGCAGAAAATGAATAATACTTATTTATTATAAATGAACTTTATGAGGACAGGAAGTATGCTTAATTAGTTCACACAAATTATTCATTCATAAACAAGTTATCCATGCATAAATTTCAAGGGGATGATATTTAATATAAATAAATATAAACCAGGGGTGTAGGAATGTTAGCTGAATTCTTTGTACTTCATCCCAGTTGTTGATTCCTTTGATCGTGACTTAAATCGCGTGAAAACTGCAGATGCCCGTGCCCCAGATCAAAGGGTGATTGAGGAATTCCAATATAATCACCAGTCCAACGATTCACACAAATCAGTGGCATTGGTTATTTTCTTCTACTTCCCAAACATTACATGGAACATCAGCCAATCTCAAATACAGCGCCCTCCAGAAACTGTGGAACCTCATTACTAAGGTCGCCCTTGGGACTGGACAAAAGTGACCTGAATAGAGAGGTGAACCTATTAGTGGGACTAATTTCCTAAACTTTACGGTTACAGAAATAATGTGGGACTGTCCTAGAGTGTCCTTAATTCCAAGGTGGTTGTATACCGCGGTGACAATAAAGCGAAGTTCAACTAACTTGAACACGTATAAGTAAATGTTTCACTTAAGTCGATCTTTTTCCTTGTCCTGGATCTAAAGCATTGGTCGGGATGCTGGTTATAGAATTGCAACAAGATGATTTGATAATGGGCTCTGCTTCTCTTCAGTGTTTGGACAGTACAACCTGTAGAATGTAGAGTAATCAACACTGGCGTCTCGTACCCAAGAATGACCTGTAGCCACTAGTAAGAACTTTGGAATATAATTTTAGATTGGCAAGAGACAATGATGGATATATAATATAATATATCAACAAAATTTCCCTTAACTGAATGTATGAGTTAAAATAGTTGTAATGTATGCGCTGAATACTCGCTTTCAGCTGCGACCGCCAGCTAGGGGTGAAAAGATTAAACACTCTCAGTGGTTATAAATTGAAAACAACCTTATGACTATGACAAATAGCACAATGGAGTAATCACCTCAAAATTACAGGCACGTCATTTGTATTAATATGTTTGTTTCACAAGAATTAAAGTAAAATAGTGATCTGTTCAGTAATTTATGGTTGATACACTGTACATTTTGTATTTCTAACTGTAAGATGCAAGTAAAAAGGTAAGTTTTTTCATTTGCCTACTCATCTTATGTAGAACATTTATACTTGTAATTTACATATTTGGTGAACTTATACAACATAAAATGGACATTAATAGTGATACAAAAAAAAGATGTCTTTATGGCCGATATGGGGATCGAACCCACGACATTCGCGTTATTAGCACGACGCTCTAACCAACTGAGCTAACCGGCCAGTGACTGATGAAAGCACCTTCGTGGAGCAATTTATGCTAATTGGTTGACTAACCAAGCTAATACACTAAATTTTACTACCAAAATATGTGTGTTAATTACGATTATTTCAATTCATAAAAGTAACAATTATATTAGACAAGTAAACAATATCCTGTTTCGATCTTCAAATGAATGTCAAACAATCGTACGCCTTATGCCACTATGCGTCGCCACCATGAATTTGCTATTTACGCCTCCGAAAGGTGGTAGCACTGTCCACTGCTTTTTTCGAAGAGCGTTTCGCTATCAAGTAATTGTCTTGTTAATGGACAAAGAAATGATAAACAAATTGACAAACACTATGTAAAATATGCACACGTAAGCCTAATATGTTAATAGTTGAAACACTTTATTAGAGGATTGTGATTATTAAAACAAATTACACTGGAATGTTTCCTAGTAATAATACAATCTTTATTTTCGCACAATGAAAATGGCAATTTTTAAATCATCATCATCATTTAAAATAGTGTATATCTTAAAACATTTTTTGATTTATAGCATTTCGTATAAAATATTCACGTTAGATATTATTTCGTTTGATACACCAGCGTGCCACACACTGTGAATATCATATGCAGACACATCATGAATTGCGTTACTTTCATCTAGGATGTGACGGTAATTTGCGCTACTATTTGACCATGGATTTTCAATAGATATCTTGGCAACACTGCTTATAATCGGTGAATTGTGGTTCCTGGCTTTATTAATCAATGTTGTGAACCTTTGCTTCAAGATGACCAATAATGGTAAAATTTCCGATAACAATAATAAAATTATAACATCACCGTATGTAAGTGGTGCTAGCCCCCCCCCCCCCCCCGACTTCCTTAGTGCTTTTCGCCATGCTATGCATATAGTGCCAACACTCTTACTCTGGAGATCCCATAGTGGAGCTCTATAGTAAGAGCAGCAATATTGTTTAAATAAATTGCACTTTAAGTCGTACGTCTTAATATGAACACAATCGGCCATGAACACATCAAACCCTCTCCAAAATTTAGCAGTAGCTTCGGCGACTAAACTACCCTTATTAACAACGGATATATGATGGCCCAGGTGTACAGCATCCTGGATACTCTACCACACGGTGCCATTGTAAACCACAGTTCTGTTGTCGGATTTACAACTTCGACCTCTAAAAATCAGATATCTGCTCTTAGAACCGTTAAAATCTACACTGCATTCATCTGCATGTTTTTCGAAAATCTCGATTAAAACTTTCAGTCCGGCTCCTGTGTGTGTTAGCAAAGTGAGGTCGTTTGCGTAACCAATACCACCCGTATATATTGATTACACATGTGGCATCCAACACCACTCTTTTCAAACTGTTCAAACAATCCGTTGTGTCATTTGCATTGTAATAACTGATTGTTTCCATCATAACATATGTGCAATTAGTAGAGGGCATATTTTGTTTAAAACCAAATTACAAATGCAATGTTGCAGCCGCATTTTATTCCTTAGATAGTATAACAACACCAAACAGTTTAGCAACAATGCTACCAAGAGCAATAGCTGTAAAATTGTCGGATATACATACTAATTGTTTGTTGTCTTTTGGTATAGGGACCGTAGTTCACACTAACATTGAGTCGGTGCTAAACCCATGTATCAACATGCAGTTAAAGGTTAATGCTAACAACACATATAATATTTTCGGACCATGTATGATATGATCAGAATTAAGACCCTTTTCACCATCCGACTTACCCAGCTTCATTTGCTGGACATCTTCGATAACCTCATCAACTGATATATTACATGTACATGTAATATTTTCTTTGATCTGCTTGTTAATCTCCGCACTTATATCATTCATGTCATCAACATCATACGACACACTGTTGTAGAGATTATTATATTTATCGGAAAAAGTTGCGCTATTTCACCATCACCCACCACACCGTCAGTATTAGAAGGCAATAATTTATTGTTGCCCTTTATCCTATCCGACTTGTTGTTTTCTGACCATGTTCCACTTAAAGTTAGGTTGGATCTAAATGTAGACCACGTGTTCGAAAGAAATTATAGTTACAGACTAGCATGGCATAAAGCCGGTACTGAACTCATTAACCAATAAATAAATAAATAAATAAATATACTTATATAGCGCCAACACTAGTTATAAACTATTCAAGGCGCTTTACATGTAAAATAATAATAAATCAAAAGAGTAATTAATTAAGTAAAAAAAAATGAATAAAAAAAATATATCTTTAAATATTAGTATTATCGTGTCATATAAACAAAAGATAATTGATAAAAACTTAATGCCAAGTCTAAAAGTCACAATAGCAGTTAAAATATTGATTAAAAGATAATGTTTAAAAGTGATCTTAAAAGTCTCAGTGTTCATTACATACTTTTAAAACAAGTAGTTTACTCCGCAGATCCGGGACTGCTGCGGCTGCTGGAGTTAAAATAGCGATTAAAATATAGTGTTTTTAATGCGCTTTTAAAAGCTGCTTCGCTGTTTAATTCACGCATTGATGTGGGTAAGTCGTTCCAGTACAGTAGTGATCTTGAGTATAAACTCTCCAGGTTACAGTACAACAAACAGGCTGTGCAGTGTAAGAATGTCATGTAACGAATTATCTAGAGTACACGTTCATATATTAAATATGTCACATACAAAAAATGATATATTAAATATGTGCATAGAAGCACCTAGAATGTATACCTACCGCCTGCCCCCAAAATAATTGTAATTCATCTGGTGGTAGATTCCTGGATAGGGAAAGGAAGTTGAACACCTGAAACACGAGGCCATCTTCTGACATCGACAGTGGTGAGCAGCGGGTAAGCCACGCCAGGGTGATATTACAGAAATGAGGCGTATAACAAGAGCTCGGTATCATAAGGCTGTGAGAAAACTCATAAGAGAAGATGATAGAATTCATACTACTAAGATGGCTGGAGACATCAGTGAAAATAAAACCCGGGATTTGGGTGAGGTGCTGTCGATTTTTTTCTCACACACACGCACGCACACACTCACACACACACACACACACACACACACACACACACACACACACACACACACACACACACACACACACACACACACTCACACACACACTCTCTCACACACACACACACACACACACACACACACACACACACACACACACACACACACACACACACACACACTCACACACACTCACACAGGCACACACACCCTTGTTCTTGAGGCTCGCCAAAACAACCCACATTCAAGCTCTCCAAAAACTTCAATTTCCATCCCCCCAGTTCGCCGCAAAACACCTTCAGGCTCACCAAAAACTAAAAAGTTCATCCAAGATGCATCCCTTCTCTAAATAGGGGGGGGGGGCTCATCGCATCGCCAGCCCCCCCACTAAAGAATTTACATCCTAAAATGCATACCCCTTCCCTAAATTATGGGAGACTACTCAGCAGACCCCGACCATATATATTGGGGTCAGCCCTCCCGTACGCCCCCTCCCCGCGGTTCTATAAGATTGATACTGAACAATAAAGGTATAACAATGTATTCATGTGCATCAATAGTCTTATATTGCAAAAAGTCGTAGCTAATAGAAGACAAAATTAGCAGGACACAAACTACCGAATTGGTGGAATGACCCAGCTACGACCATTCGCAAGACATTTTTTTAGTTTTTCGAAATTCCTCGTCGGTTAAGGATTTTTACCGGTTTACGTTTTTTTTAGCAACATCTAGCTCTACGAATGCAGTGGGAAACCATCTTCTGCGTCTGTATGTAGATAACTATATTTTGATAGTGCCGGTAGTGGGATTAATGCGTCTGTGACGTTGTCATCTCATTGAATGAATATTTGTATTTCCCCCACTGCACTGACCAATGCCCTGGAGTAGAACTACATGTATGGTTTCTGAAGCCAGTTAAGACAGTCGGGACGGAGCCAGGATGGTAATTTGATTAGCACTTATGGTGAATACACTAAACAGTACATGAACAGTTTACTAGTTTTGTGTTAGTTAATGTTAAGTATGGTTTAATAAAAAGTATGTTCATACAAGGCAATACGACATAAACTGAACAAATAAATTAAACCCCATGTAATTTTTAATGAAGTGCCTTCCGAACCCCCGCAGAAGTCGTACAAAATCGCCAAGCCAAGGGAGCACGTAGTTTATGGGGTACCCAGTTTGTAACATGTAACTTTGTTATAAACTAATTTGTTTCCTAACATTGCACGTATAGCCAATGTTAAGCATAACTGAATTCCACACAAGACAGTTCTAAATATACTAATCAACTTTAAATTAAACATGCGAGACGCAAAAGACTGTCATTTTGGGTTGAACACTTTGTACGTTGATATTATCTGCGTTTATTTAAAAATCTCCACTACAAACCCATATGACGAATATCCCTAGAGCATAGCAGATAAAGTAGATAATCAATTGACATGGCATAGTTATCCAAAAGATGATGCCACCTCCATTTGTAGTCAGAATTGTCGGACAGAAACGGGTGGTTGGGATATCAGTCGCTTTGGGGCTAATGGGTTGGCAGACTGGTTGGTTCTTTGACTATTTCGGTTAAATGGCCAAACTGAGTGATTGGTACTGTTGTTTGTTTGTTTGTTTGTTTCACAGCTGGATATTAATAAAGTCAAAGGTTGTCTTTCCGTTTGAATAGATCTGAAAGAATTTTTTGGTAAATTGCGTGTTCATTTTTTAAATCCTGAGGTATTGGTGTCTAATGACATACTTTGTCTGTCACTTCTGTTACGACAACCATTGTTGTAAATTAATGGAATAACTGCTCCGTTGATGTATTCACTTGCTAACTTCAGAGTTTGTTCATTTGACTCCATAATATTACCCAATTAGCTTTAGGTACATGGCTTCCTATTTTTGTAGTTAGAAGGCTTTGCTAGTCTTGTAATAAATACATCGATGAATTCCTCGTCCGTGCGTCTGCTGACACAAAGAGTGAAGCCATGCTGTAGACCCTTCGCCACATCTTACGCGACCATTGCTACGGCCTTGCAACAGAACTAGTGTCACAACTTACGCTGACCCTCTGTCACCCGTCGCAACCTCCCCCGATGACTTCGTTCCATCTGATGGCTTCATTGCATTGTCCTTTGAGCGGCTTAACTGTCGAGTCTATGTCGGGGCGTGTGTGATACGGTGTTGGCATCCAGTAGAAAGTGGTAAGAAGCGTCATAAAGCGTTGGGTTTTCAATCATTCACCAAGCAGCGTTTTGTGACGTCGAGTCGTTTTGAAAATTTACGTAGGCACAATTAACGAAGGAGGATTTTCACTTGCAATCGGTGCACACATTCAAGATGGCAGATTCGTACGAATTCATCGAAATGATCAGATACATTCATAGTTTGGACTACAGGTTCAGGCGTTCTTGCGAGCAGATCATCATCTTGAATAACAAGATCGACGACATGCAGTCACGTCTCGACTGCGCTTTCGAAGGCAGGCAGCGTACGTTCAGCTATAACATTCGTTTGCGTCTGGCAATACTGGAAGGCGTGCGTAACATGTTTTACGAGTACGCCATGAGCGTGGCAGACGTGTTGGAAAGTCTTCGGGGCTAACGACGGAGGTCAGTGAGGATGACGCCGATTTTTCCGCGACGGATTGAGTTACAGAAGACGAAGCGAAAGTAAAGACGAGTGAAATAGGCACCGGTATTGAAAAACAAACGGCTCTTCTCAGAGCCAACCAAATCGTAACAAAAGAGTTGCTATCTTTCGTTATTTCATGTTTTGTTGTTCAAGAGTGAATGTGTTCGTGCGATTTGACTATTGAGACTGGATTAATCCCTAAAGAGAGCAGCAGCTAATGAACAGATAAGTGTTATGCTAATTAAAGGAAAACAAAAGGCAACGTTGTGGTGTTAAGCACCTAAAAGAGTTAGCACAAACTAACCATTTGCATATACAATCAACATTTTCAGTTCAGTGGTTTATTCGGAATGTAGTCTTAAAGTGGAAGATTCTAACGAAATCTGCGATAACATGTAGACTGCCATCTTAGTGATGACGCGTTCATTTGGCCGAAAGCAACCAATCAACGAGCAGCATTATTTTTGCCGTGTACGACACACTGTCTTGTGTAGTTCGCGTGGTTGGTTCATGTTCATGGGATGCGGTTCGTTATATTAGTATAAGTTGAGCTTACCAGTGAAAACGTGACTTGCAATGTGCCATACTGCTCTACATATTGCATTTACCCGTAATTTTACTATACTTAGGCTTATATATATATATGCATACACTATATACTAGGATTTTGTTTGCTAATTTAATTTATTTTCTTATTTGTTCTCTTAAAAGTGTTTTTATGCTTCTTATATGATTGGCAATTTGTAAACACCCGTGAACGGGGGTCATTAGTCCCGGATTTGATGGTGTATAAATAAAGTTTATTATTATTATTATTATATGGTTGTAACAATAGTACAGCGAAGGATAATGAGCCAGAAGTGAAATAGTGGATTCACAACTGTGGACGGGCTGGTTGGAAGCCTTCGAAATACAACGCGCTATGTTCAGATCATTTTGAAGAAACGTGCTTCGAAGGAAATCTATATCGTCAGTTAATGACACAAGATCCGACAAAACGTCGCCGACGTCGATGTTTGAAGCCAGGTGCAGTGCCTACGATATTTAGTCACGGACCTCAGCCGTCGAAGCGACGCATATTTTCGATCAAACGCGCCGCCGCCGAGAAATCGATCGCAAGAAGGTTAGTACCAAGTTACTTGGTATCCAATTATAATCTGTTGACATTTGAGATGCAAGATATGCTGGAGGCAAGCTAGAACAGTACCATAATGTACTATATTGCACCATAAAGAGTTTAGACTTTAGAAGATAGCCGAATAGCAAAAGTTAACGGCAATCAAGTCGCGTGAGCGATATTACATTTACAGTAACGGATTAACATGGGCTGAAATGATTGTCGTTTATAATAACATTGCAAAACTTACTGTATTTTGTGTTAAATTACAAACAAATACGTTCTGCATCCAATAATATTGCATTAGACATTGTCATATATCGACATATTTGGCCTATAATTTATGTCATGATGTTAATTATATAATTGGACTTCGTATATAATTATATGTGACTACTGTTTGTGTGACGAAGAATATCACTATATACTCTATTGTAAAACGTTTAAAATTTGTATTTAGTAAAATTACATAATGTTACTCAATTTTAGTTAAGTGGATACAACCCAGATGAGTGTTTTTTTAAGAAAAAAATACTAAAATGTTTGTTATGCCAGATTATGATAGCTTATTATATTTACTGTGAATATATATAATTTTACAACAATTACATACCTTTAAACCACTCTTATCCATGGAATAAGGGTGTCAATAGCAAGTAATTGTTATCCATTATGCCACATTTGATGGCCATTTTCTAAAAAAAACATTTAAATTCAGCATTTGGAAGGATATCTATAGGAGTAATTATGTGATCCAAATATAGTTATCAATGAGTTCACCAGATACACCATGTTTGTATTATAAACTCAATAATCATATTGTCGAAATATCTTTAATAATATACCATGTGCACACATCTTCACTAACTTGTTTTTTGTGTACACTAACAGCAAAAACAGGTAACAGCTGTTGTGAAAACATCTTGGATTTGGATCAAAAATATAAATAATTGTAATTTGCATTTCAGCTCGATCACCAACATGATGTGGCACATGGGGAAAGGCATCAACCGCAAGTTTACTGGGAAGTTCCGAGGCAAGGGATGCGAGGACCTCCTTCATTGGATACAGAATGTATCAAACGTGTATTCATTTTATACCTGAGGCATGTCCAAAGCAACAAGTAACCTTTAGATTTGCAATCAGTAAATGATGAGTAGGGACCACGACAAGTAGTGCAAGGTGAATTCCAGTCACCGACTTGAATCCCAAATACACTAAATCAGCTCCTAAGCATAACTAACATTATAAGTTTTTCAAATTACTGCATTTCATAGGCATCCAACTCGGTTTTTTTTTCAGGATGGCTACTCAAAAGTGCCAGCATGACTACTACCTCATCAGTAAATGTGTTTATTCAGACTTCCAAAACTGATAATGTAAATGCTGTTTACATGTTATGTGTTAATATGTGGACCACCTACTTATGTATGGGACCAAAAATGTTACATAGTCAAAGTTTCTGATGACCAACTTTTCAGTAGTTTAGTCACTCAGATGTGATTACATGTAATAATTACATTCCAGAATGCAATTGTCTGTAATGAAATAAATAAGAGCACTTGTGCCATTATCACCAATTTTATTATAAAGAAATATAAAATCAAAACATGATATCAAAATACAGTGACTGTATATACAGTAGATACAGAAATTAAGAAGAAAAAAACAAGTTATAATAAATTATGTGAAGGAATGTGATGATGGAATGCCTAATTTGTAAGGATCAGTATCGTTTTACTAATGTACCAGTACGATTACCATGATTGGCCATTGTATTGTTACTAAAAACAACCAACACTTTACAGTACACAGGAAAAGCATTTTAAAGTTCACTGAATGCTAGTCATAAGGTAAATAACAGCAGCTTACTAACAACATATAGACTGGTGTGTTACACAGGTTGTTTGCAGACATTTTATTAGAATACTGCATGTACTATTCTTCACTGTAGGAATGAAAGCTAGATTGATGCTGTCTGCTCTGGCGTGGAACTACCGACCACGTCCCAGCCCAGACAAACCTGTTGAGACTGGTGTCATGTGGTCCAAAAGACGCAAGAAATGGGTGCTGCATAACAGACCACAGCAGGTGAACCCACGTACCCACCTACAAATGCTCACGGATCGAGTGACAGATGTGTTTATAAAGAAATATCACACTGCATCCGATCACAGTCACTGGGGCAGGTGTCCCAAAACCAGAGAAGGAGGATCTGCTGGCAGCAAGAGTCAGTCAATTTGTAAAGAAACAGTAAATACTGCCGCCACCAACCTACACCTTCATAGGTCACATGTACATTGTCTAGTTTAGTTTTCAAGTCCAGGGTGGTATCCCTCGTGTTGTCTCCCATTGGGGGCAGGGAACCTTGATCTTATTCCATGGCTGGCGCATGCTGGTAGAACTCTCTGTACCTTCGTCCCAGTTTGCCATGGATCCACCAGGTAAACTGTCTGTATGCAGCCCACCTGAGAGACCTGAAATAAATTAGGCTCAAATAAACATGTGACATTGTAAATAAATGACATAAAAATCGGTTCTATAATGACACCATTCCTTTATATAAATTGTTTACCATTAAACATGTAAACTTCTGGAATAAGGCAAATATTGGTAATTTTGCACTACAGAACAAATTATGACGGTGCAACAAACATTGTATCTATACGTTATGATAACTTAAGTGGAACCATTATAATTTGTTCTGTAGTGAGAGAGTATCACTTTATTCATACAGTAGAATACAATAAAGTGTGAAACGATAACCCAAGTACATGTGTGAATACAGTAAATAGCTATGTATAGTAGTATATTGTAGCAGGCTAAGGTAAATAATGACTAACGGTTAAAGTAAGTCGTATTGAAAATGAACACATTTATGTATAGGATTACTTGGTGTTGAGGGAAATTTTATTTTGTAATTATTGTCATATTAGGGTGATGGTCATCATATTTAAATTAGTCTTGGGTCAAACCAGTGTGGTTCGTCTTTACATTTAGAAAGGGTGAATGGCATTAGCAGGGCTAGTTTAGACAAGTATACAATTGAATTAGTTGTTTTGTTGGTGGTTATATTCCAAGAGATTTTAAGGAGGTTGTCAGTCTTAGA
This sequence comes from Escarpia spicata, assembly GCA_963995525.1. Classification (NCBI taxonomy): domain Eukaryota; kingdom Metazoa; phylum Annelida; class Polychaeta; order Sabellida; family Siboglinidae; genus Escarpia; species Escarpia spicata. The sequence continues at coordinate 16,123,550 of OZ023215.1, read as the reverse complement.
TTTGTTGGGTTCAGATACATAGCCTCTGCAACCTATTTCAATGCATGTTAATTCTGATTTTATTCCGTTATTGTTTACATCATGGATTAGTGCGACATACTTGTTAGTTTTGAATACATGATCTTTCTTGATGTTAGGTTCAAATGGTAGTTAGTTCAATGATGTGAATTTGCTTAGCATGTGGATGGTAGATGAGGTATGGTAAGTCCACTAAGTAATTTCCATGGAAAATTGTTAATAATTTGGGCATCAGGCATGAGATTGCTGATAAAATTATCTATATATATTTGTATTGCTAGTGCTACTATGATGTTGTATTGTGTTCATTATTAATACATTTCAATAAATATTTAACAACACATTTCACTGGTCTTGTAACAATGCATGCACATATATACGTACTTGTTTGTTGGATGGTCTAATTCCCATTCTGCAGCATCACCTGCTCCAAACAAAGAATTCTAAATCCTCTGCTGTTTGTAATGCACAGCAGTCCACCTGAAACAAAGAATTAAGCATTTAAATAATAGTTTTACACAAATGTTAAGAAAAAATTGATTATTCTGAACAGATTTCACAAAGAATGCATCACGATCCTCTAACTGTATTCATCCCTGTATTATACCTGGGTCCATAGACATATCGTGCAGATTAAGGAAGGCCGTTTTGAAATGTGTCCATATTTGCACAAAACGGTGGTAATTTTCTTTGTCACCAAAACAAATGGGGCTGAAAAATGTTCAAGGTATATTTTATTCATAAGAGCCAATGTAAACTTTGGGCAGAAAAATTGCAGTATGCGTAAAGTTAAAATAATCTATCTACCTGCTGCCATGTGTTTAAAAAGTAGTACTGCCACATATTGTTCATACATGCATAGCCATTACTGCGAATGTGAAGAGTGTCGACGGGGATAGAACAAAAGGGAGTTAATTCCTGCTTATTTTCTATCATAGCTCTGCCCTGTACAATTTTGGTTCACATGAATCATGGAACCATTCAACTACGTTTCTTTTAAAAAGTGAGGGTATAGTCATGGGTGGTATTCGAAAATGGACATGTCAAAGTTCAAACACTGAGTCTGAGAGCGAGATCTAACTAAGTTCAAAGTCAACCAATCCCAAATGTAAGACAAGTGACGTGTCCCGGCCCGAACGATCATCTCTCGCTGTTCATACGCAGCCAGGAACTTAGGCTCATCGGTTATTTAAACAATAAACTAAACAGATTAATAATTACCTTCACCAACAGCGTTGCTGTCGAGTAGCAAGCGCCTCCTGGCAGCAGACATTTTCAGTTCTTGTTCCTGAACAAGCCACGAAGATCGCTGCGGTTGCGGCATTTTCCCCACCGACACCAGTCAATTTCATCTCGGCATGGTATGCGCCTTGGGCCTTCCTGTTCGTGCCCTATCTTCCAACACAGGCCCTTGTTTTTGTGGTTCAAACCGGTAACCAGTTGCTTCGAAATCGATTTGGTTTTCGTCATCTTCCGAAGAATTGGAAAGCCATCTTATTTACACAGTCACAGCACATGCGCACATAGTTTAATTGGTAAACTTACCATAGCGCCACCTAACGGAGTTGGGAACAAATAGTACGCAGAAAATTTACGAAGCGAGTTACGACAGTGTGACGTCACTTTCTTCTAACAATGGCGTAAGTCCATAGAAATTCGGTAGTTGTATGTTCAAAAATGTTTTCCTGGTAAACCGCTGACGTTAACAATTTTATTGTAGTTGGAAATTGTTAGTTTGTATTAACTCTTTTAGATGCTTAACACCAAAACGTTGCCTTTTGTTTTCCTTTAAAATATGATGAAAATATGAAATTTTTTAGGAAACAATGCTCTTTAAACGAACTGAAGGTGAGCAACTGTAGAACATGGGAATTTAAATGAACGGAAGGTGAGCAACTGTAGAACGTTGGAATTTAGACGAACGGAAGGTGAGCAACTGTAGAACATGGGAATTTAAACGAACGGAATGTGAGCAACTGCCCAGCTAACACATAACGTTTTCACAACGTTGCTGGAATGTCGTATTAAGGTTATGTCAGAAATAACGTTGTGGCAACGTTTTTGTTATGGTCCATCTTCCACATTTATCAGAATAATTCTGTATAACGTTGCAACTTAGTGTCAGTCACGCTGATGGTGAATTCATCTGGCAGTGGTTCCTTAATGTCAAAGATCGGGTGGGAAGTCTGCAATCTCGGTAAATCTTCACTCACTGACACGAAGAACGCATTCATGGAGTTGACTAAGCTGACTATATCTCCACCAGTAATTTTATTTGCCAGCCCCAGCATCTCGTTGCGACTGCCAGATGCTTTCCCCATGAATGACTTCATGTGCTTCCACCAGTCGCGTGACGATGTTTCCTCAATTGATGCTATTTTAGATTGGTAGAACTGGTGTCGTAATTTAGGTGCTGTGCGATTCATTAAGTTCCGGAGTTTATTGGCCCGTTCCGTGTCACCTGCCTTGCGAGCACGTTGCCTCTGTCTAATGAGGTGTCGGAATCCATCTGTGACCCACGGTTTGTCTGTACTGTGACGTGACACAGTCTTGTACGGACAGCACGTATCCAGTAAATGGTCCATGGTTTCTTGGAATAGCTTGAACTGTTCCTCGCACGTAGGCAATGCGTACATAAACTCCCATCTGGTCTGTGACAGAGCCGAAGTGAACAATGCTCGTTCGTTGTTACCCATGCGCCTGGTAACGGTGTACTGGACCATACCCGTGTCAAGTGTTGGGAACCACGGTGGCACCAATAAGACCATCTTGTGATCTGATGTTCCCAATTCATCAAGCACTGTCGGATAGCCGTACACAGGTGACATGTTAGACCACATTTTATCCAAAATTGCACAATTACGCGTGGCTGTCTTAACAAGCTGCTCGTATCCATAATGTGTCCGTAAAAACGTGTCCTTGAATTGATTAAAATCACCACTGATAATGACACCACAATCTGGGCTACGTCGCAAAACTGTGTCCAGACTAGTTATCAGGTACTCTCGCATAGAGCCATTGTCAGCACCAGGTGGGTGGTAGATGCACGCTAAAATAATGCACGAGTATTTTCTTGGTAGTTTCTTAGGCTTCATTTTAATCCATATCACTTCGTGTTCAGCATCTTCAATATCATGTAACCGGTCATACGCAATGGTCTCGGCCACATAACACGCCACTCCCCCGCCTCCTTTATCCACGCGGTCCTTTCGTTCACAACTGAAGCCTGCCACACCGACAGATTCCGTTGACATGTAACTCTTGAACCAGGTTTCTGTGACACACACGCAACCCACGTTGTTCGTGCGTGCTACCGTAGCCGCACCCGTGTGTATCTCATTTCAGGCGCTGCGTATCTTTGACACAATGAATGTACTCTAAATAGCCCTTTTATCGTGGTTGACACGTGAGTATTTTTATGTTGATGTGTTTATATGCTGAGAAGAGACCATCAATTATGTTGATTCCACGACAGGTTAGGCCCTAGATATTTATCATGTGCGTGAGATCTCAATATTTCCTGGCATATGTTCTACATTTTACACCATATAAAAGGACCCGTCTTTCACCACTTGATCCAAAATATGCCCTAGTACTGTTTCATCCACAAACTTCCTATAGGAGGTTGTCGTTTGACAAAAACCAATGTTGAACCAGGTTGTTGATAGAAATAATATAATTTTCTTCAAACTTAAAGAAGGCAGTAGAACCAGACGGCACAAAGCATGAATAGCCAAGGAACAAACAGGGTATGTTGGATGTGATAAAGTACTCATACTGACAGAGGGTGATAAAGGATTGGAATAAATATTTGCTTATTGTACCTAGTAGTAACGCTAGCAGTGTGACTAATTGAAATTCCTCGTGAGTCAACGATATGGCCGAGGAACGTAAGCGTCTTTCGACCAATTTGACTCTTGTTCTTATTAAGAAGGAGCCTTGCATATACGCAGGTGTGTCGTGTGTTCCTCCTTATTTTTACTACCCACGATTACATCATCCATGCACACAAAGTTAACGAATGGTAGATCTTTGAGTAATTGGTGTACATTGCGTTGGAAACACAGGGCTGCATTATTTAAACCATATGGCACCCGGAGACATTTGAACAGACCGAGGGTCGTAATAATGGCTGTTTTATCCTGAAACGCCTCATCGACATACACTTGTTGAAACGTTTCCCGCACGTCAACTTTACTGAAGATCGTGCATCCAGCGAGACGTTCGTTGAAAGACGTCAACGCTGGAAGTGGATATCTGTCAAGAGTGGTAGTGACATTCAAACGTCGAAAGATCCCGCATATACGACACGAGCCATCTGGCTTAGGCACTGCGTGTATCGGTGACGCCCAGTTTGATTTATACCTCTCTATAACGTTGTCTCGTTCCCTTTGTCGAAGTTGTTTTTCCACTTGTATCTTCTTGTCGCCGTGTAATTTTCGGCACGGCGAGTAAACCGGTGGACCTTCTGTAACAATGTGGAGAGTCGTCGTCGTAGTAACCACTTTGCTCAAGCTGGGCTCAGTAACCTCAGGAAATTCCGCCCAGAGTTTATCGTAGTCGTCGTCAATGTCGTGTGTAATATTGTGATCGCGTATTGTTCGATTGGGTATTTTTAAACGAATCGTGTGAGTGAATCAATGAAAATACAGAGGATAAAGCTGCTTTTACTGGAAATTCTTCCAGAGTGATGCGATCTGTAAGACAACGTTTCAATGGATCAATCAGAAATCGTTTTCCGTCACCATCTTGGAAGAAGTCCATGCCTAAAATGGGATGGACAACGTCGGCTACGATCATTTCGTGAGAGTATGATTGACCAAAGAGTGTAAAACACACGCTGCTTCGGCCAAAGGTGCGGAGGCGTTGTCCACTAGCAGAAGAAAGATTGTGCTTGGTGGGTCTGGGAGTGCGTTTATCCTCTGGAGTCGGTGGTATAATGGAAACCACCGAGCAACAATCCACCAGGTAACCTGCAGTAAAGAGGAGTCGTTTTTCTGGATGATCGAGCAAATCAGATACGACACCAATCACTGACTGCCCTTGGCGTTTCCTGACTGTGGTTGCCGACCTCTTGACAGGAATGAACGGTAACGCGGGCAGGGTGGTCCACCACAGCATCTCGACTCATCACCGAATTATTCATGGTACCAACATTGTCGTTTCATCCTTGACCTGCCAGTTGACGCTTCTTTCCGTTTCCGTTTTACATCACTCTTTCAATTTGTGTCAGCGTCACTTTTCCCACAACTTTTCTTGAAGAGGGCATTAACAATCGGAATATCATTCGCCGTTGGTTCCTCCGGTAGGCCCTACATCAACGACAGCGGATGTGTCGTCGGTGGTAGCGTGACGTACAGTGTGTCTGTCTTTCGCAGAAGCTCGTCCATGGAGAGTTGGGGCAAGGTAGTTCGAGAACTGTACGCAAAGTCAGCGGCAGGGTTCGAAGGATAGACCAGAGTTCGACGTCTTCACGATCCCAGTCACCACCAATGTGTCTAAACCGCGCCATCCATTGCGATGGTTTTTCGTCAGCAGCTATGCCGCCCATGGCAAGTGCACGCGTGAGTTTTTAATGAACGGTAAGTTCGTATCGTCCGAAAAAAAAAAAATTGCAGCGTCAAATACATTAGAAGGGCGATCACTTCCCACCACAGTTAGGTCACGAACCACATACGCCTCCTCCTCCGTAAGCAGGGAATTTGTTTGTTTGTGACATTATTCGCTGTGCCGTAAACACGTCATCTAATTGCATAAACCACAGCCTGCAGTCAACGTGTGTCATTGGACGGAATGAAATCCGGTGTGTTTTTGAATCTGCAGCCGCGGACGCCAAAGGTGACGGAGTGGGAGATAATGACGGAGCAAGATGAATTTCATGATATCTACTTGCCTCAAAAATAACGTCTTCTGCTTTAGTTACATATTCATATGAATCTGCAATGTCCCCACTCACTGTACTTGACGTTGGTCTGTCTGTGCCGTTCACCTCCGCCGTCTCTAAGAGAGGTAGCAGTTGAATGTCAATAAGACGTTGTCGAGCATTGACGTCTCCTTTCCTTGATCAAATCGTTTTGCTATATGTGTTATTCGTCTCTTGGCTGACGTGCGACGTGAAAAGGTAGTTTGTATACGTTCTGACATAACTAAATATCTCACCTTTTCAAAAACGCTATTTTAGATATGTTATATCACGTAGATGATCAGACGGTTGTTTGTTCTTTCAATATCACGTCAGGGTCACCCCTTGTAGTGTGTCGTCTTAAAGTATCAACAACTACAAATTTCTCGTTACTCGTGACGTCACATCACAACGCGACATTACGTCACTGCACAGTCGCAGTTGCTTGCCCCTACAGCCTCGGTCGCGGTCCTTGATTTCTGTGTTCGATCTTTTCTTGTTCTCCCGCTCACACTTCTTGCACTGTTGTCTCCACCATTCGTCTCCACTCTCCACCATTTTTCGAGCTCATTCTCCATTCCTCTCTTATGTAATATGCTTAAATCATCCACGAGATACAAATCCAATTTCGTATACGTGATGAAATGTTGCAAACCTAAGACGTGTAAATGGCATTGGACTCCAAACTGCCCTTTTCCTTCTCAAGTATTTATGTTGTACACCAGTTGTATATAATGACTGAGACCGCCAGATTTACCATCAGAAGTGTACAATACATGTACACTACTTGTGTGGACCTCATTTAGTATTAACAAATTGGTTTATTGTACAACTAAATGTTGTTTCGACAAACAAACCAATTAGCTCTGCTAATGCGTCTACCGAGATCTAGAAAAGTATGTTTATACTACTATTCCCAAGTTGTGTCGATGACCGCTAGGATTGAGACAATGGTTATCACGTCAAAGTTCATCATCAACTGTTTGATTCCAACAGTGAACAATGCCACGTAGGCATACATTTCTGGTACATGACTTAGTTTTTAACTTAACATAATCTTATTTAAATAAGCGTGCACGCTTAAAAAAATGTCTTTATGGCCGATATGGGGATCGAACCCACGACATTCGCGTTATTAGCACGACGCTCTAACCAACTGAGCTAACCGGCCGGTGACGACAGGAGTGTTGGACTCCCACGGGGTAATAGTGTTATTGCCATTAATTACTACCGGGCAGTAATTTTATTTTCCAGTATGACACATTTTTGTTTTGGTTTCTAACAATTTTGTTTCATGTATTTCCCGTTTGTGTGTGCGCGCGCGCGCTTCGGTGTGTATGCGTGCGTGCGTGCGTGCGTGCGTGCGTGCGTGCGTGCGTGCGTGCGTGCGTGCGTGCGTGCGTGCGTGCGTGCGTGCGTGCGTGCGTGCGTGCGTGCGTGCGTGCGTGCGTGCGTGCGTGTGTGCGTGTCTGTTAATGCCCTGCGCGGGCCGAGCTTTGGGCCGAGGGTCCATTCATAACAGCGTTGTATATGGACCCCCTTGTGAAAAATGGAACTGTGCATGTTTCTAGTGACTTACAAATTATATGCATGACTCGCTGATGTATACGGAAGACCGGGGCACGGTGGATCACGGGCATAGCGAACACGTGGCTATTTATAGAAACTGACACATGGGAATCCCAAGATGATGTCATCAGTTTATGTGTCTAGGCAATCCCAATCTGAATTACTGGTTTAGTTTGCAATAAATCTCGTTGGAGAAGAATGCCTTGGTAAAGTACGTTCTTCACTATCAAAAGTAAAATACCATGCCTCTGTTGTTTTTGAGAATCATTGTGGATCATCCAGGAATAGGAAACCAAGCATTTGTTGATAACGAAAGGGCTGTTTCGTGAAGTTGATGAACTTGTGCTTTCCATGGTGCACATGGTCATTCATAAAGAAATGTCACGTATGTAGGGGTACAGTGATTCGGAGGGTGCTTGCATGCCAGCGAGGGTATGTACGTATTTATATGACACGTGGGTGTCTAAACATCTGGGGAATAGGCCTAAATATATTTCGTTTTCGGTGTGTTTAATCATATGATTTGTATGTGTTCTGAATTTCAAACCCCACGATAATGTTTTCGAAGTACTACGATGACGTATACACAAGAAAACAAATTAACTATGTTGCTAATAATATCATGTTTTATTGGATACAGTAAAATGTGTAATGTTAGGTCACATGAGCAAGTTCATGTTAAACATATAAGCACATTCAATGTGTTGCAGTTTAGTATCAAAAAGGAGACGATGAAAAATAAGAACCAACTAGAACTAGATGGCACCGATTACTGGACCAACAAACAGCAGTGATCAAAATGATGTTGACTCCTTAAACTCGTCTTCTGTTACCACGTGATGTCCAATCATGGGTATGCTAGTCATTTCCAGGTAAAACCTCGTGACCAGCAGCAAACGTGAAGTAAGTCAATAAATCCAAGCATCTACCATTATGTTTTTTTTTAACTGCACCACCAATTGGTAGATCACAGGACAATGGTCGAAGGAAGCTAACGAACGTAGAAATAGGCGAATGTCATGGCAACTTTCGTGACGTCTTGCGATGACGTCGTCACTGGAGTTGTTGCCACGTGCGCTGGACGAGCGCGCTGTACTGTTGGCAGTAATCTTTGTATTTCTGCAACAGATCTTCCTGCATGTCCGCCAGGTGGCGCGGCCACTTCGGGAGGAATCTCTCCATCTGTTCCCACTGGTAGTCCCCGTCGTTCCTCTGCTGGTTCCTCGCCAGTCTGTCCAGCGCCATCTCAAGCACGTTGTCATCGCTCGGCACTCCTTTCGTGCGCTCGAAATATGCCTCGTGATGCGGCTCTGCGGTCACATGATTCGCGATGATGTCACCCAAGACGTCAGAGACGAGCTCCTTCAGCTGCATGGAGAAGGCGAGAACCGTGACGACCATGTACCACGTGTCCTTGGTGTGGTCATGCGCTGACGGTTGACCGCTGACCTGTTCGTGGGCGGTGCGCACGCATGTCACGTGTTTCCTCTCCTGAGCGACGAGGCGCTCCAGTTGCGCCAGTTGGTCGCTGGACGCGCCACGGAGACGGTTGTCCCAGTAACGACTAGCGGCGTCTCGAGTTAGGCCCTTGGAATGGCGGACAAGTGTCGCCAAGTCTGCAGAGTCGTCGCCGCCGTCAGCCACATCTGGCCGGTCGATGCCCAGTGACATGCTTGATGACGGTATCAATGATCCCTATAGGAACGACGCGATATGATTATGTAGATGGCAAACGTAACACACGCACGCACGCACGCACACACGCACACACACGCACACACACGCACACACACGCACACACACGCGCACACGCACGCACGCCCGTACAGGTCGGGTATATGTTTGTATATATATATATATATATATATATATAAACCCTTCTCTCTTCTTCATCGAGCGTTCAGACAGGGGCTCTGGTTCCTCGTACGAAGATCGCTGTGCAACATCGGTCCCCCAGAAGGCCAAATATAAACAGTTTCAAACGTGTTGCATTAAAATCGGTTTGCATATTTATGTTAAGTTTTAACAGAATGTACAGGAATGAAGACATCAGCGTATATAAAGTTATGTGTAGGACTCAATGTCCACACCGTCTGTAGTTCCACAGTCTGTCTTGGAAAGCTTGCCGGTAACCATAGCTATTGTTTGCTATGAGGGCACATGACCTGTGCTCCGTGTACTTTAAGGATCTAATTGCTAACTACACTGCACTCAATATACTGAATGGATAAAAACAATTACAAGTATTTCCACGAGGTGGATTTTAACTCGGAGGCTCACGCTGAAAAACGTGTTGCATCGTGAAGACAACAGGTTATGGCTTAACTGCAATCAGCATGCCCATGAAACCATTACATATCAAAAGAAATTCGGTCAATCTGTAAATTTCATGACTACAAAGGGAAGAGCAGTGATGTTGTAATAAAAACAAACATCCATTTTTTAATGTTTAAAAAAATATCCATTTATGTTAAATACATATAAATCAGCGATTACAAAATAGAAAATAAATATTGTTATTTAAACCCTGATTTATAGTGTATTCACATGTCTTGTTAAAACCTCCTATTAGAGGCATGTTCAAACCTGTCTTAAACGTGCAGTGTTGACAGATTCTGCAACATATTAATATATAACTTTTTCAAATATGTCCCATATATATTACTACATCACAGCTGTATAATATTTGATGCACATACAAACGTTGAATAAGTGTTGTCGTGTTTTCAATAAAATTAAATAACACTATTACAAAAACGAGCTATCCTAACATAGCAGTCATTGGATACATTTGCTTTTTCGCAAAAATAAATGTGAAATAAGATTACCAAAAAATCAAATTGAGGAGAACATTTAAAAACGAGTCAACACCCTCTCTGATGGAAAATCGTTCAGGCGTGACACGGTTCACAGTCTAGAAATGTCACTTATATGCCTATCTAGCTTAAACCGCATTTCGGCTACATACAAGATAAGTTAAACGTACATAGGCTATGCATTGAGTGTCGACATACGTTTTAAGCATTGAATCTACAGCTGAAACTGTCAATCATAATGTTTATTCACTGCAGACGTACAACGATGTCCTACCTTGTCTGTCGGGTTGTGGTCACTGTGTCCTTGTTACGTGTGTGATCGTGTCGAGGACGCGGCTGCTTTGCTTTATATTGGAATACAACGATACCGTGACGCATTTGAATTTCCTTTCGCTGTATGCGCAGATGCAACTGACGTTGAACGTACGTATATCTAATTACGCAGTTAATCTTATCAGAGGTAAAGAGAGAACCATTGTCTCGCTTGCCTTCAATACCAATGGGCATAGTTGAGTCATTAGCGTGGATTGTCCCACACCGTTCACGGGTTTTACGCTTGTCCGGAAATCGTTCACACACGCGTGCGCGCATATATGTCGAGTCGTAATTTTTTGGAAATATCTAGGGATCATTTCAGAACGTCGATGTCCGGTAACAGACGAAATTACTTTCATCTGCATTGCATCAACCCCCGACACACCCCGTCAGACAAAAGTGTGTAAACATTGATACGATTATCCCACTATATTAACAGTATCGGTCAGAAGCGTAAAATATCGATGTCCGACGCCAGACCACCCCGTCCCCCAACGAAAGTCATTTCGCCTGATATTGGATATCGACGTTCTGAGATGATGCCTTATTGGGAGTAAATATGTTGTGCTATAATTTCGTAAAGAAGATACAAAACGCAATACACGTGATAACACAACATATTTACTCACAGCAATTATTTCATAAAAATTAATTACCACCGTTATCAAATATAATTAGTTATTGCGTATTTAGGTGTTTGTTATTACTTAAATGCCGCTGGCCTCGACAGAAATACCCTTATTGACTAGCGAGTTTTACCAGCCGAGCATTGCTTCAACGAAACCAGCCGCGGTGGGTATTTTCTAGCCCCGCGAGTTTCGTTGTCGGTACACGGCGGTTAAAGGAAAACAAAAGGGAACGCTGTGGTGTTTAGCACCTAAAAGATTTAGCACAAACTAACCATTTGCATCTACAATCAAAATTTTCAGTTCAGTGGTTTACTCGGAATGTAGTCTTAAAGTGGAAGATTCTAACGAAATCTGCGATAACATGTAGACTGCCATCTTACTGATGACGCGTTCATTTGGCCGAAAGCAACCAATAAACGAGCAGCATTAGTTTTGCTGTGTACGACACACTGTCTTGTGTTGTTCGCGTAGTTGGTTCACGTTCATGGGATGCGGTTCGTTACATTAGTATAAGTTGAGCTTACAGTGAAAACGTGACTTGCAATATGCCACACTGCTCTACATACGGTTGTAACAATAGTACAGCGAAGGATAAGGAGCTGTCTTTTTTGTTTCCCTTTGAAACGAGGCAGAAGTGAAATAGTGGATTCACAACTGTGGACGGGCTGGTTGGAAGCCTTCGAAATACAACGCACTATGTCTATGTTCAGATCATTTTGAAGAAACGTGCTTCGAAGGAAATCTATATCGTCAGTTAATGACACAAGATCCGACAAAACGTCGCCGACGTCGATAACGTTTGAAGCCAGGTGCAGTGCCTACGATATTTAGTCATGGACCTTGGCCGTCGAAGCGACGCATATTTTCGGTCAAACGCGTCGCCGCTGCGAAATCGATCGCAAGAAGGTTAGTACCGAGTTACTTGGTATCCAATTAAAATCTGTTGACATTTGAGATGCAATATATGCTGGAGCCAAGCCAGAACAGTACCAGAATGTACTATATTGCACCACAAAGAGTTTAGACTTTAGAAGATGGCCGAATAGCAAAAGTTAACTGCAATCAAGTCGCGTGAGCGATATTACAGTAACGGATTAACATGGGCTGGAATGATTGTCGTTTATAATAACATTGCAAAACTTACTGTATTTTGTGTTAAATGAACAAAAATACGTTCTGCATTCAATAATATTGCTTTAGACATTGTCATATATCGAAATGTTTGGCCTATTATTTATGTCATGATGTTATATAATTGGACTTCGTATATAATTATGTGCGACTACCGTTTTGTTTATGTGACGAAGAATACCACTATATACTCTATTGTAAAACGTTTAAAATGGCTTCATTTGTATTTAGTAAAATTCATAATGTTACTCAATTTTAGTTAAGGGGATACAACCCAGGTGAAAGTGTTTTTTTTGAAAAAAATACAAAATTGTTTGTTTTATGCCAGATTATGATTATGTTTACTGTGAATAGATATAATTTTATAACAATTACATACCTTTAAACCACTCTTATCCATGGAATAAGGGTGCCAATATCAAGTAATTTGTATCCATTATGCCACATTTTATGGCCATTTTCTTTAAAAAAAACATTTAAATTCTGCATTTGGAAGGATATCTCTGGGAGTAATTATGTGATCCAAATATAGTTATCAATGAGCTCACCAGATACACCATGTTTGTATTATAAAAATACTGGCATCACTCAATAATCATATATTGTTGAAATATCTTTAATAATATACCATGTGCACACATCTTCACCAACTTGTTTTTTTTTGCACACTAACAGCAAAAACAGGTAACAGCTGTTGTGAAAATATCTTGAATTTGGATCAAAAATATAAATTATTGTAATTTGCATTTCAGCTCGATCTCAACATGATGTGGCACATGGGGAAAGGCATCAACCGCAAGTTTACTGTGAAGGTCCAAGGCAAGGGATGCGAGGACCTCCTTCATTGGATACAGAATGTATCAAACCATCTGTGGTGGTGTTGTGCAACATGCAACGGTGACGCACAGTTGCTGGAGTAAGTACCAAACTTGATATGTATTCATTTTATACCTGAGGCATGTCCAAAGCAACAAGTAACCGTTAGATTTGCAATGTAAGGTGAATTCCAGTCACCGACTTGAATCCCAGATACACTAAATTAGCTCCTATGCATAACTAACATTATAATAAGTTTTCGAAATTACTGCATTTCATAGGCATCCAACTCGTTTTTTTCAGGATGGCTACTCAAAAGTACCATCCAGCATGACTACTACCTTATCAGTAAATGTGTTTATTCAGACTTTAAAAAAAAGTGATACTGTAAATGCTGTTTACATGTTATATGTTAATATGTGGACCACCGACTTATGAATGGGACCAAAAATGTTACATAGTCAAAGTTCCTGATGACCAACTTTTCAGTAGTTTAGTTACTCAGATGTGAGGGGGCGAATAATCCACAGATGGATAGTGTCCATTCTGTATCACTCTACCTATTCCTTGTAATCAGTTGCTGTGTACATTTATGAGTACAGTTACTTGAGTGTAATAAATTACATCGCCGTGTAATAATTACATTCCAGAATGCAATTGTCTGTAATGAAATAAATAAGAGCACTTGTGTCATTATCACCAATTTTATTAAAGAAATATAAAATCAAAACATGATATCAAAATACAGTGACTGTATATACAGTAGATACATAAATTAAGAAGAAAAAACAAGTTATAATAAATTATGTGAAGGAATGTGATGATGGAATGCCTTATTTGTAAGGATCAGTATCGGTTTACTAATGTACCAGTATGATTACCATGATTGGCCATTGTATTGTTATTAAAAACAACCAACACTTTACACAGGAAAAGCACTTTAAAGTTAATTGAATGCTAGAGTCATAAGGTAAATAACAGCTGCTTACTAACAACATATAGACTGGTGTGTTACATCAGTTGTTTGCAGACATTTTATTAGAATACTGCATGCACTATTATTCACTGTAGGAATGAAAGCTAGATTGATGCTGTCTGCTCTGGCGTGGAACTACCGACCACGTCCCTGCCCAGACAAACCTGTTGAGACTGGTGTCATGTGGTCCAAAAGACGCAAGCAATGGGTGCTGCATAACAGACCACAGCAGGTGAACCCACGTACCCACCTACAAATGCTCACGGATCGAGTGACAGATGTGTTTATAAAGATATATCACACTGCATGCGATCACAGTCACTGGGGCAGATGTCCCAAAACCAGAGAAGGAGGATCTGCTAGCAGCAAGAGTCAGTCAATTTGTAAAGAAACAGTAAATACTGCCACCACCAACCTACACCTTCATAGGTCACATGTACATTGTCTAGTTTAGTTTTCAAGGCCAGCGTGGTATCCCTCATGTTGTCCCCCATCGGGGGCAGGGAACCTTGATTATTCCATGGCTGGCGCATGCTGGTAGAACTCTCTGTACCCTCCGTCCCAGCTTGCCATGGATCCACCAGGTAAACTGTATGTATGCAGCCCACCTGAGAGACCTGAAATAAATTAGGCTCAAATAAACATCTGACATTGTAAATAAATGACATAAAAATCGGTTCTATAACAACACCATTCCTTTATATAAATTGTTTACCATTAAACGTGTTCTTCTGGAATAAGGCAAATATTGATAATTTTGTACTACAGAACAAATTATGACGGTGCAACAAACATTGTATCTATACGTTATGATAACTTAAGTGGAACCATTATAATTTGTTCTGTATTGAGAGAGTATCACTTTATTCTTACAGTAGAATACAATAAAGTGTGAAACGATAACCCAAGTACATGTGTGAATACAGTAAATAACTATGTATAGTAGTATATTGTAGCAGGCTTAGGTAAATAATGACCAATGGTTAAGGTGCGTCATATTGAAAATGAACACATTTATGTAGGATTGCTTGCTGTTGAGGGCAATTTTATTTTGCAATTATTGTCATATTAGGGTGATGGTCATCATATTAAAATTAGTCTTGGGTCAAACCAGTGTGGTTCGTCTTTACATTTAGAAAGGGTGAATGATGTTAGCCTGGCTAGTTTAAACAAGCATACGATTGAATTACCCCGGTAGTTGTTTTGTTGGTGGTTTTATTCCAAGAGATTTTAAGGATGTTGTCAGTCTTAGATTTGTTGGGTTCAGATACATAGCCTCTGCAACCTATTTCAAAGCATGTTAATTCTGATTTTATTCCGTTATTGTTTACATTATGGATTAGTGCGACATACTTGTTAGTTTTGAATACATGATCTTTCTTGATGTTAGGTTCAAATGGTAGTCAGTTCAATGATGTGAATTTGCTTAGCATGTGGATGGTAGATGACGTATGGTAAGTCCACTAAGTAATTTCCCTGGAAGATTGTTAATCATTTTGGCATCAGGCATGAGATTGCTGATAACATTATCTATATATATTTGTATTGCTAGTGCTACTATGATGTTGTATTGTGTTCATTATTAATACATTTCAATAAATATTTAACAACACATTTCACTGGTCTTGTAACAATGCATGCACATATATACGTACTTGTTTGTTGGACGGCGTAATTCCCATTCTGCAGCATCACCTGCTCCAAACAAAGAATTCTAAATCCCCTGCTCTTTGTAATGCACAGCAATCCACCTGTAACAAAGAATTAAGCTTTTAAATAATAGTTTTACACGAATGTTAAGCAAACATGGATTATTCTGAACAAATTTCACAAAGAATGCATTCATCCCAGTACTATACCTGGGTCCATAGAAATGTCATGCAGATTAAGCCATAATTTAAGGAAGGCCGTTTTGAAATGTCAATATTTGCACAAAACGGTGGTCATTTTCTTTGTCACCAAAACAAATGGGGGCTCTGGCTGAAAAATGTTCAAGGTACATTTTATTCATAAGAGCCAATGTAAATTTTTTGCAGAAAAATTGCAGTATGCATAAAGTTAAAAATAATCTATCTACCTGCCATGTGTTTAAAAAGTAGTACTGCCACTTATTGTTCATACTCTATCATAGCTCAGACCTGAACAATTTCGCCCTGGCTATTTCTCGAGCTGCTCGATAAATAACGCCGAATCTGATCGTTATTTCTCGAGCAGCTCGAGAAATAACGCCGACTTCGTTCGTTATTTATCGAGCAGATCTGGACATGCATGCATGTGCACTTAGAAATATTTTCAAGGCATCTACGTGGACATACTAACTGTTTGAAGTAAATCCGACGCTGTTGAATCGTTTCGTGCCTGTATTTGTCCGTTCTGATGGGAAATGAAGACTTCTTATTCGTTGAGCTGCTCCAGAAATAACGCCGACTTCGTTCGTTATTTATCGAGTAGAACTGGACATGCATGCATGTGCACTTAGAACTATTTTCAAAGCATCTACGTGGACATACTAATTGTTTGAAGTAAATCCGATGCAGTCTGATCGTTTCGTGCCTGTATTTGTCCGCTCCGATGGGAAATGAAGACTTTTCTTATTCGTCGAGCTGCTCGAGAAATAACGCCGACTTCGTTCGTTATTTATTTATCGAGCAGATCTGGACATGCATGCATATACACTTTGAACTATTTTCAAGGCATCTACGTGGACGTACTAATTGTCTGAAGTAAATCCAACGCTGTTTAATCGTTTTGTGCGTGTATTAGTCCGTTCTGGTGGGAAATAAAGATGTTTCTTTTTCCAGTGTCCGCGTAAACTACTAGAAATGTGGATGTCAAGACTGTTCAAGGTTATTTGAAAAAGAAATTCAAGACGATTCTGAACGACAGATGATATCTTTAATTGCAGTAAATTCAAATTCCTATACTTTTCATCGCTTGTTATCACATAAATCCTACACCTGTACACCTTTCATCGCTTGGCATCACCTCAAGCCTACACCTGTACACATTATTTATTTCGCAGGCGCCTTGTCTATTCATTGCAGTAAAACTTACGTGGCTTTTTTGTAACGCTTGCACAGCTGCAGTGCCACCAGGCCCTACAGTTCTCGCAGTTAATCCAATTCTGTACACTTTTCTTTTTGGATGACAGGTCGGACTTGCACAAGTCACCTTAATTTCCACTTTCAACCACGAACCGGCTCCAAACGTATATATATATATATAGTTTCTGTATTTTGTGGCTTAATTGGACTTGACCCATAATGGCAGAAGGTATGTCTTCTGTTAACGCTTCAGCACCCTGCAAGGAATTCAAGACCAATATCACATGCAATTTTGACATGAACAGATATATTATTTTTGTCCAGTGTGATATGTACTGTAATGGTATGTTATTGCTTTTTGTACTGATGACAATGGAAATAATTACAAAAATAATAGCGTATATAAACAAATGCATTTTATTTTATCACTTTGATTGTGGATGTTTATAAATTTATAAACGAATGGTATTGCCTTGTTGTTTGTTATGGTATGTGACAACGCACGATTCATTCTGTTAAGTGTACAGTACACTTAAAAACAAGGTTACACCTTTATGATAATATTATTAATTTAATTATTTGTCATTTCGACATATGTACAACTATATATGATTGGAGATAAGTTAGCAGTGTTTTTTTTATACAATCGATCTGCATGACATATATGTTAACACGTGTACACAGCCAAACACTATGCCTTGACGTCCTCTGCGTAAATTACAGTTTACTTCAGCCGGGATTACAAACGTCAATAAAACGTGAGTGGAAGTAATGTATACATCCATATGACGGTAATTTGTTGATCAAAGGAACACGGCAAATGGTGCAGTTGCAGGTTGAACTTTCTCATGAAAATAAATATTTTGATTAGTCATTAAACTTATAATTATGCACACAAACATAACATTGGATGTAAAAATGCCGAAATATTTACAAGTACTTTCTCAGTTGACTTTCTTATTGTAAACTGACATATGTTTCAGCCTAGTTGTCTGTTTTATAATGTTTGTGATTTGTACATTTTTAATCTATGTGAGCATGCGTGCGTAATTCGGTATGTTGCTTATATTTTGACTATGATGTAATTTATTTTGTAATATATTTCATTTTTGTATCAGAAATGGTAACAAATTATACCCAGATAGCATGCAAACGTTAATATAACGTTAATGTAACGTGTGCAGAAACGTTTGTTTAACGTTTAATGCAAACGTTAATATTGCGTTATTTTGCTCGTTTTTTTAATGTTAATCTAACGTTTAATTTCTAACCAAAACGAAACGTTAAACTAACGTTAATGTAACCGTTGCAGAAACGTTAATTTAACGTTTAATGCAAACGTTAGTTTAACGTTATTTTGTTCGTTTCTTTAACGTTAATCTAACAAATATGTAACGTTAAACTAACGTTAATGTAACCGTTGCAGAAACGTTAGTTTAACGTTGAATGGGAACGTTCGTTTACCGTTATTTTGCTCGTTTCTTTAACGTTAATCTAACGTTTCATTTAACGTTTCATTTCTAACCAGAATGTAACAGTAAACTAACGTTTTTGTAACGTTAGCAGAAACGTTAGTTTAACGTTATTTTAGTCGTTTGTTTAACGTTTAACTAACGTTTAATTTCTAACGAAATTGTAACGTTAAACTGACGTTAATGTAAATGTTACAGAAACGTTAGCTTAACGTTCATTTAACGTTTAATTTCTAACCAGAATGTAACAGTAAACTAACGTTTTTGTAACGTTAGCAGAAACGTTAGTTTAACGTTATTTTAGTCGTTTGTTTAACGTTTAACTAACGTTTAATTTCTAACGAAATTGTAACGTTAAACTGACGTTAATGTAAATGTTACAGAAACGTTAGCTTAACGTTCATTTAACGTTTAATTTCTAACCAGAATGTAACAGTAAACTAACGTTTTTGTAACATTAGCAGAAACGTTAGTTTAACGTTAGTTCAGTCGTTTGCTTAACGTTTACCTAACGTTTAATTTCTAACGAAAATGTAATGTTAAACTGACGTTAATGTAACTGTTACAGAAACGTTAGTTTAACGTTCATCTACGTTTCATTTCTAACCAGAATGTAACAGTAAACTAACGTTTTTGTAACATTAGCAGAAACGTTAGTTTAACGTTATTTCAGTTGTTTGCTTAACGTTTACCTAACGTTTAATTTCTAACGAAAATGTAACGTTGAACTGACATTAATGTATAACCTACGTTCTAACCATAATTTAGCGCAATTCAACCCATTTCCTATAGCACCTGCGCATTTGATATATTGTAACACATGGCCATTCTTGGTATACGTACGTGCAACTGTTTTCACTTTATATACACAAGGAAAGAGTATTTTAAGTGTGACGTTTTATGATGTACCAACTGAACGGACTGACTATGAATCGTGGCTAGTTTGCATAGTAACACAAGACAAGTGTATTTTTGTGTAAAAGCTTTATATTAAGCTCAATTTATTATGAGGGGACCAACCACACATGGGTGGGAGACCCACCAAATAGAAATAATAAAAATTGCAGTATTGGATAAAGAAACCAGTCCTATATATAGTTTCCGTGAATGGCCTTCATGGCACCGCGAGTACTTCGGTTCGCTTCCTCTCTTCTTTCTCCTTCCGGCCGACGTCCCTCTCCGTAGCAAACTTTAACCACATCTTCACCTCCTGTTCCACCTCTTTGTCTGTTGCGATGGCAGTCAAGACGTGTTTGCGCCCAGCTCCTGTGTGTTTAAACAATTATCAAGTAAACGATCCAGATTACAAGTGATGCTGTAGTGATCTAGATTGCAGTTTATGGCACTCGCGTATAGTTATGGTGCATCATAATCAAAACAATGGAAGTTTTCGATCAACTTACCCCATAAACGCAATAGTTATGTAATCAAAAGTATCATGATGCCATCGAAATTACTTTATATTGCAAATAACCAAACTTATTTGATAAAATTAATCTTATCTACATGAATGTGTAAAAATAAAAAAGGTTAATATATATTTATTGTGCGCATGTGCATGCATGCGCGTGTATAGGTACGCATATTGAATCCCCCTTTTTGTGAACCCCCTTTCTCCAAAATGTGAACCCCCTCAAAATTGCATCTTTAAAATGTGAACCTCTAATTGTATTCCATGTTTCTCAAAAAGCGTTACCCCCTCCTCCTAAAAGCTGCTGGACAATGTTCAAGCATTACAAGGAATGCCAAGAATGCCTGATTTGTGCAGAGGATAAAGGGAGAACCGTTATCTATTAAGTGATCATCACTGAATGTATGGGAGCCTGGCTGAGGGGTCAGTCCTCAATGCCATGTGTGAAAAGGGCAGTCACTAGAGGAATGTGTATCAAAAGGCAATTGCATCCAATTAGCCATGCATAAGGACCTCTCACTACCCCAGGGTCTCCTGTTATGAAAACGTAAAATTATTAGTGCTAATTGTAGTCACTCAGAGGTGACAGATGCAGACAAAATACTGGTGAATGAACGGGGTGACGATGATGTAACAATTATGAACACATAAATTAGGCCATATAAAATAATTCATTATTTTTCATCAGAACTCTGTTAAAGGTAAACGAAAGGTGCGGCTTTTTATTTTTAGTATGCTGATTGAGGTAAGTACCGACTGTCAAAGAGGCTATTCTCAACAATCAATAACTTAAGATGTGTAGCGAGTGTATTTCTTACAATCTGCAAACCAGGTAGACAAACTCATCTGGCTTAACACGAATCATACTTTTCAACTATTGAGCTGGAATGCGAATTTCGATGAATAATTGTATTTAACTAATACAAAATAAAGTTTAGCTTCACATATTTTAAAATGCGCGTGCTGATGAAAAATCGTGTAATTGTGTGGCTGTATGGTTGCATGGGTTAATGCATGATTACGAAAAATCCGTATTGGTAGGCAGCCTTACTCTGGGACACTGTCTAGCCCACTACACAAATCTGGGGAATAGTCTGGCTGTCATCTTCCAGGCACCTCCTGGTGTGATTAATCACTCAGCATATCAGACTCCCCACTCCCCCTAATTTTGAGGGGGAGTGGGAGTCTGATATGCTGGCTTAACAGTTCAGGATGTAACCTGATATATCAACATGCACAACCCATGCCTTATGCATACATTCAATGTCATAATGCCAGGGTTGCCTACCTGACAAATACAATTTCCATAATGACCCCCACCTCCCGTCGCACCCTCTCCCCTCCTCCCCCGTCGAATCCCGCCCCGGTCTACAAGGTTGCCAATCAAAGCTTTCTCTGGAGTAGATATAGCGACAAGCCCAGCCTGTTCACAGTGTGTGGGAATCCAGGAAGTTACTAATTTAATCATCAAAAGTAGATATACGTTGTTTCAACATAATTATTATGTTTCTACACTGTAACTCCTGTCGGCAGTTAAGGTCGTAGGTTAGCACTTCAAAGGGATGCTTGTTTAGCAACATCGATTGTGTTAATTACAGCTGTCAAAGTGCATGCATGGCCAGACATGCCCCGCTTCTAAATTTATAACACAGCAGGAAACTTTATAATTATTACAAACAGTCATTGACAAAGTTAAATTGTTGTATTCAAATAAAAACCTTTGAATAAAAATAATGATATAGTTTTATATTGCAATTGCAACAATTATAATACTCATTTTATATTCTTCTAATACATTTTATAATGATATTCATAACTTTCAGAAAACCATAACTATTTAATGTAATTTAATGGTTCTATCTTAATTGATTTATTTCATTATATAACTATACACCTGTAAATTGTATTAATGTCTAGACGCGCATTAATGACACTGATATTTTTTGCCGCTGTCATTGCTGTTGACTGACAGATGCAGACATAATAATATGCCCACGTGCCATGTGCCACTGCAGTCATCAGCAGGCTGCTGGCAGTCAAAGTTGTAACTTTGTACACAGGCACAGCATTGGATGACGTCACCGTAGACTTTGTAGAACTTGTAGTAGACTAAATGTTTGTTGATAAATTGTAACAAGTAAAAATATGACAGTTTCTCCAGGGCATCTATAGCAGTATTATTTATAGATTAAGCAATTGTTTAATGTGTATCATTTTCTGTAGTCAGATATTTGTATTCCCGTAATACGGCGGCAGTTTCCGTAATACATATACTAGATTTAACGAATCTAAACACGATTAAAACAGACTTTCTATGGCTATGCCATTCAAACAACTACTGTCTATTGGCTGTGATCAGCCTCAGAAACCTCATTAATCCTTCTCTACCACCATCTGGTCAGCCGTACACTGCTCCTGAGGTCGACATACAATTAAGTCTCCGTCTTCCCATTTTCCTAGTTATCAGTAATCAAAGTCATTACTAAATAACTATACCCAAACATGTAAATCAGTTTACATCGAAGGATGCACAATTCTCTTTCCCATATCATGGTACAATTATAAATTGAAAGTATTGCTTTACAATGTATAAAATATAGGTTGAAACTTACCCAAACAGCATGTGGTGTTACTGTAACATTAAACGTTGGCACACTGACTGTGGCAGTTGGTGGCAGTTATTCCCGCCCACTGACCACACGTGACCACTGTGCCTTGAGTAAAATTTAGATTTAAACAACTCAATACTTACTAATAAGACCAGCAACCTGTAAAGTAAGTATAACTAGCTACAAGTGAAACAAGTAGAATAATAAATTATTAATGAAATATATTCTCCAAGATTTGTTAAGTTACCTTGGGTGCTGCCATGTGTGATGATTTTTAAAACTAGACCACCTGCCAACTACTATACGGGACGACGTGACAGTATTCCATACGTATACGTATACTATATTTAGAATAGGGCGTATATACCTCATCAATGCATACTACTAAACATTAATAAGTATATTTTACTAATTACATCGCCTGGAGTGACTTAAATTAGAAGTCCCGCTATGTCATGGCTGTCTTCCGCACTTGTGGCAGTATATACAGGTATATATAGTTAAATTCACGCCTTTGGTTCGCTGAAGTAGAATGAGTACGCTATTTACAGATAATTTCACTGAATTTGTCCAGCATTTGAAGACATAGCTGCACGGTAATTTGTTGAAATCCAAAGACACAGTTTTTTGCAGTTTGCCAAATAAACTTTTATCCGTATATGCACACAGCCCGTATGGATATAGATACTAATTCGTTTTTATTCTATAATATTTTTTTATCATTATAACTCCTGATCATTGAAACCGTGCACACCGTTTCGACATATGTGAATGTCGAAATCAGTGTTTGTTAAAATAATAATTTACTTCCAACATAACTGAAATCCAGAGATGTTATCTAGTTAGACAAATGGGTATTCCATGACTGTCCTCCCCTCAGACATTATCCATGTCGGTGGACATCGATATCACTAGAAGAGCTTCTTCTTTGTTTGTTGTACCCAGCTCTGGTTGAGTGCAGAAACTTGTTTATTGCACTTAATGACGCTCCCCTGCTGACATCAAATGAGTGTTGGAGCTCTGTCCCAGTGGCTTGTCTCATCAGCGCACTGTTCACCCCTTGAGCGGAGTAGTGGATGTGATAATTACCATAACAAATAGGGCAGTATATTATTTCAGACCTCTGTCCAGCAGCACTTATAGGGTTAGAATTTGATGAAGTCCTCAGATCAAACTCAGTCTAAGATGGTGTGAGATAGCTCCTGCCTGGTGCAAGGATTAATGGATAATTGGATTAACGGTTTTCAACTTCTACAGGTGATTGCAATTGTACCAGCATTTCCAACACAAATACCACCCGCACACACGCACTCTCGCACGCACGTGCGCGCACACACGCACACACACGCACACACACGCACACACACACACACACACACACACACACACACACACACAATGAATATGCACACATTGGTATAACGTTGGCCCTACATAAATACCACACAAACGTGTAACATGACGCTTGTAGAGTTTCACTGTACAGTAAAGTGTATATAATTACAAAGGTTTGGTCTCCGTGATATAGCGTCTTCTGTATTGTCGGTAGTTTTGAAAAAAGTTGTTCCATCCATATTTTGTCCTTGTAACTATTGCCTAAGAAAAGATACGACATATAATGTAACAATAAAAGTGTTTATTTAAAATAATCATTTTGACGCAACTGTCCGGCAAATATGAAAGACTTTAGTGTATGCTACATTTTGTTATTGTGTTGGTTCAAATAGTGGTACAAATTGGTGTAATCTCCGTAATGGATTTGAACCGCACATGACACGGGGAAACCTTTATGTGAATAAACAAGATACATTACCATGGCAATTGAGATTTATTAACATTTTAATTAAAAGAAAAATAGTATCCTAATTACAACCGTTACTTCTGCAGACTTCGTCAAAGTTGACTTTGAAAATTGTGGCAAAACCCGTTACGGAGATGACGCTTTCTTTTCAGGATATTTTTCCAAGGAACAATCTACAGTTGTATTTGTTTTACTTGGCTATTTGATATGTTATTCATCCTAGGAAACTATACTATTTGGCATATTAGTCGATTTCCTGTTGCAACGCAATAATGCGCAATTGCGGATAGCGGGTTGTTTTTCATCTCCGTAACGCATCATCTCCGTAACGCTTCGCTCTTGGAAACCGGATAACCAGAAGACCAGTACTGTCACTGGCCGTTTCAATGTAGAAAAACCATTACTGTCAGCAGTTTAACCAACAAGTGCATTTGCATGAATATCGGCATAATAGTTTTGCTCTCTCAAAATTATTAATGATTTGACAATACATTATGTGAGGAACGTTCTTTATCCCCACAAGATGGTGTGTAATATTTAAAAATGGATTCATGAAAGTTACTGTTTCACTTATTACTTGAATAAACAAAATTATTTAATTATATATGACGGGCAGGCATATATGCAATGCCACTGACTGGATGTCTCGGGACAATGCAGTTTTCCGATGTGATCTGCGTGACGTTGAGTTGAGTTTACGTCTTATGTTACTCAATAATAAAGCCATTAACTAATTAAACCAGCTGTATATTATTGATTTTGACTAGTTGTCGTATCTGTAGTAAAATGGAAAGTGAGAGTTTGCCATCCTGTGATGCAGTGATGCTATATTTAATTTATAGTGAAACGATCGATATACCACTTCTCTGTTACACCAACAATATAATTATAATAATGATACTTTCATGTAGTAAGGCGCCGGAACCGGGGGGGGGGTCTTTTGGGAGGGGGTCTTTTGAGGAGGGGGCTGAACCATTTCAATTCAATCCAATAACTAACATTCCGAGAACGGTAGAGGTCTAACCAAAACGAAGACGTAACGTAACGTTAAAGGAACGTCTATATTATTAAACAGTCTTTCTTTGTATGTATGTGTGTATGTGCGTACATACGTACGTACGTACGTACGTACGTATGTATGCATGCATGCATGTTTGTTTGTTTGCACCACCACATCTCCGTTAGTTTTGCATGTTTCGGGCTGAAATGTTGCGTGTGATCTAGCGGGCCCATTGGGGTGTTTGTAGATTTTGACATTTTCGAAACTCGTCCGGGGGTGGAGAACCGATAGGGGCTCAATATTTCAAAAGGGTGTACGTGGAGTTGCAGCCGTGGAATTTCATGTTTTTGTATATCATCGTAAAGATAATTAAGTTATAAGTTATTAACATTTCAAAATCGTGAACGCGTAACACTGCCACAACTCTGCCTGTTGCTGGCCAAGTCAGCATGAGCGCGGAGCGCGTGTCTATTTCTTAAAAAACAACACAAAACAAAGTAACATTCCAGCATATAGGCCAGGTTTGTCCTACAACTAGTCCAGTAACCAGGTACCATTTATCAATGTGTGTAGGCTAGAAACATTTGGGATTGGCTTGGTCGGTTTGGTTTGGGTGAGATTAAAATGTAAGGCATTTGAGGTTTGGTCTAATTTTAGTATTCATAATATTATTATTCATGATTTCAGACAATTAGTATGTCCACGTAAATATTGCTAAGTGCTCATGCATGCACGTGCAGATCTGCTCGATAAATAACGAACGAAGTCGGCGTTATTTCTCGAGCAGCTCGACGAATAAGAAAAGTCATCGTTTCCTATCAGATCGGACAAATACACCCACGAAATGATTCAACAGCGTCGGATTTACTTCAGACAATTAGTATGTCCACGTAAATATTGCTAAGCGCTCATGCATGCACGTGCAGATCTGCTCGATAAATAACGAACGAAGTCGGCGTTATTTCTCGAGCAGCTCGACGAATAAGAAAAGTCATAATTTCATACCAGATCGGACAAATACACCCACGAAATGATTCAACAGCGTCGGATATACTTCAGACAATTAGTATGTCCACGTAAATATTGCTAAGTGCTCATGCATGCACGTCCAGATCTGCTCGATAAATAACGAACGAAGTCGGCGTTATTTCTCGAGCAGCTCGACGAATAAGAAAAGTCATCGTTTCCTATCAGATCGGACAAATACACCCACGAAATGATTCAACAGCGTCGGATTTACTTCAGACAATTAGTATGTCCACGTAAATATTGCTAAGCGCTCATGCATGCACGTGCAGATCTGCTCGATAAATAACGAACGAAGTCGGCGTTATTTCTCGAGCAGCTCGACGAATAAGAAAAGTCATAATTTCATACCAGATCGGACAAATACACCCACGAAATGATTCAACAGCGTCGGATATACTTCAGACAATTAGTATGTCCACGTAAATATTGCTAAGCGCTCATGCATGCACGTGCATATCTGCTCGATAAATAACGAACGAAGTCGGCGTTATTTCTCGAGCAGCTCGATGAATAAGAAAAGTCATCGTTTCCTATCAGATCGGACAAATACACCCACGAAATGATTCAACAGCGTCGGATTTACTTCAGACAATTAGTATGTCCACGTAAATATTGCTAAGCGCTCATGCATGCACGTGCAGATCTGCTCGATAAATAACGAACGAAGTCGGCGTTATTTCTCGAGCAGCTCGACGAATAAGAAAAGTCATAATTTCATACCAGATCGGACAAATACACCCACGAAATGATTCAACAGCGTCGGATATACTTCAGACAATTAGTATGTCCACGTAAATATTGCTAAGTGCTCATGCATGCACGTCCAGATCTGCTCGATAAATAACGAACGAAGTCGGCGTTATTTATCGAGCTGCTCGACAAATAACGATAAGATTCGGCGTTATTTATCGAGCAGCTCGAGAAATAGCCTGAGCCGAACAATTTTGGTTCACATGAATCATGGAACCATTCAACTACATTTCTTTTAAAAAGTGAAGGTACAGCCATGGGTGGTATTAGAAAATGGACATGTCAAAGTTCAAACACTGAGTCTGAGTGCACTGGCACTGAGAGCGAGATCTAACGTTAAATGTCGACCAATCCCAAATGTAAGACAAGTGACGTGTCCCGGCCCGAGCGATCATCTCTCGCTGTTCATACGCAGCCCGGAACTTAGGCTCATCGGTTATTTAAACAATAAACTAAACATATTAATAATTACCTTCACCAACAGCGTTGCTGTCGAGTAGCAATCGCCTCCTGGCAGCAGACATATTCAGTTCTTGTTCCTGAACAAGGAGATCGCCGCGGCATTTTCCACACCGACACCAGTCAATTTCATCTCGGCATGGTATGCGCCTCGACATTTCGACTGCCCGTGGGCCTTCCTGTTCGTGCCCACCGGCACCCGCCTCTGCCGTATCTTCCACTGTTTTTGTCGTTCAAACCGGTAACCAGCTGCTTTGAAATCGATTTGGTTTTCGTTGTCTTCCGAAGAATTGGAAAGCCATCTTATTTACACAGTCACAGCGCATGCGTACATAGTTTAATTGGTAAACTTACCATAGCGCCACCTAACGGAGTTGGGAACAAATAGTACGCAGAAAAGTTACGACAGTGTGACGTCACTTTCTTCTAACAATGGCGTAGTCCATAGAAATTCGGTAGTTGCGTGTTCAAAAATGTTTTTCTGGTAAACCGCTGACGTTAACAATTTGATTGTAGTTGGAAATTGTTAGTTTGTATTAACTCTTTTAGATACTTAACACCAAAACGTTGCCTTTTGTTTTCCTTTAAGTAACGCCGGTGCCAGAACCTCGTCGTGCCGCAATACCTCGCTCCATGTTGAACCATGGGGGACGGTTGCATGGCACCCACGCAGCTGAGTTCGCGCGCAAATTAGGGTGCGACTCCTGGGACAACCGCGAGCAGCCCTAACTCCAGCTAGGTGTCACGTAGCGCGTTATAATAATATAATTATGCTCATGGTTTGTTTTTAATTCTCTTGCATGTAGTTAATTTAGTACGGGGTAATAGGCCCACTCGTAGGTAATTGGCCCCGTTCACTGGGCGCATTGCCTCACCAGGCGGGGTAATGCGGCTACCAGAACATATTTTGTTTTTAGCACATAACTTTTTATTACTTTTACTGGAATGTTCCATGACACATGCGCAATGGGGAACATATACGGGTTTCTGTCGGATAAAATGTGTCTTGTGAATCAATGTTTTTAGACGTTGTGTCGTTTTACGCTTAAGGTAGGCAAATCCCACCTACTCTACCCTACCCTTTACGAGAATGCCAGACACCACCAGGAATTGCGTACAGTCGCGCCTTTGTCAGCATGAGAGTTAATTTAAATCCGCCTGGCAGCGTGTCCTTGTGCTGTATGCTTGAACCAAGGCTATGATCTCGTCATGCACAAAACTGTCCCTTCGGTTGAGTGGTTGTTTTATCGTTTCTGTCATGATGAACGTGTGAAGTGAAATTCATTCTGGGTTCTAAGATTTATCCTAATAACGCGGTAATCCGCTTATCGGTTAATCGTGCCGGAATCACATCGTTAGGCGGCGTCTGGGTGGCTATCGTGCAACGCTGCCTAAGTATCTGCCCAGCTACAAGTGTAGGTGACACCTTGGGCGTAATTTGACCGCCTAAGTTGGGTGCGCGTCGTGCAACCGGCCATAGGACGCCAAGGCCAACCGCAGGCAATCAGCCATGGCGGTTTTGGCCAGCGAGGCTTTTCAGCACGGCTAAACACCTCCAAATCATCTCTATTTTAGGCCAACATTTTATTTTTTATTTCAAAATAAAACATAATATATTTCTAAAATATGTATATGAAATATTGATATTCTCTTATAAAATCAGTATTCTAAGGACTATAGCTATAAAGTAGTTATATTTCACCTCACCTCACCCCTGAGATAATATAGCATCTTCATTGCACAGATATACCCAGTATGTGGTATGTGTGCGATTATTTGGATTGCAAATATGTGACGTGTGATTATGCACGGTGTTTGCAAATATGAAACCAGTAAGACAAATTTATGAATCAGAAATGGCCCGTGATAGAATACCTCGAGGCATTCCCGCACGAGGTGTTGTGTCACGCTAGACCGGCCTCGAAGCCCTACCAGCGAAGTTACTCATCCGAATTTCATATTTAGTTTCTATCAAACGACACACTTACGTTGATCTCACGAGACAACTAGTACAAATCGAAATATATCGTTAATGTTACATTGTTTATTACACTGTGCAATTTAATTTAATTTACCAATCAAATTAAATTGCAACGCAGAAGCAAACACCCTGGCAGTGAACACCATCTATGTCAGCGTGACCGCAGTCAGCACAACATATATGTTTCCCGTTGATTGCCGAATGTTGCTTAACCACTTGTCAGAATTTGAATATTTTGTTATTGGCAACTTTACTCTCTTGTTGTACGCCTACACGTATAGTCACAATAATAAAACAAACATATATATATATATAAGCCTACTGCCTGACATGTTAACATAAGTATATCGTTTACCAACAGTGTGCAATTAAAACATGCACGCACGCACACACACACAGGATATATACATGAAACAAAATGGTTAGAAATTGAAATTAAAAACACAAACACAACAATAACACACACACACACACACACACACACACACACACACACACACACACACACACACACACACACACACACACACACACACACACACACACACACACACACACACACACACACACACACACACACACACACACACACACACACACACACACACACACACACACACACACACACACACACACACACACACACACACACACACACACACACACACACACACACACACACACACACACACACACAAACACAAACATATACACTCACGCGTGCGCACGCTTCAACGTACAAACACAGACACACACAAATCATATAGTCGGATTGAGTCGAGTCGTGACGCATCTAGGCCGAAGTTAGCTACAAAACGCATCTGGTGTGATGATGCAAAGCACTCTCAGTAACCATTTCCCAAACATATTACTAGATTGGTTAGTTATCACAGTTATCGAACATAACTTCTTGCGAATTTAGATGTGTATTATTTCTTAACAGCCGGCGTCGACAGAAAGAACCTTGTTGATTCGCGAGTTGAACGACCCGTACAATGAGTGAGTGAACGAAACCAGCCACGCTGGGTTTTTCCTGGCCGCGTGAGTTTCACTGTAGGAAGTTAGTAGGTAGCGCAGCCCTTTTTGGCTGCGACCCAAAATACTGGTCACGGTGCTTGCTTGGCGACCCGTGGCTTAAACGAATAACAATTATTTTAAAAAAGAATATGCAAAACCTAAATAAATGACAAAACGCAAATATAGCAGGACGGAGTCAGGAAGATCGGATGGTTTCGACAATGATTCAAGGCTATTAAACTATTTTACTTAATTTGATACTGGTCGTAACAAGCAACCACAACCCGACTGACAATATTGTGCGCGGATTTGTAAATGTGTACTTTGAAGGTTCGTTATAGACTAAATAGAAACGACATTGAGTTTCGCTTGCACGGCGTATTTTCGGCGGCATCAAACACTGTTTGAAACATAATTTGTGCTTACCAGATCTACCCGAGACCGTGGATTGACCTGTGACAATTGTCATAAATCATCCCAACAAATAAAAATGTTCTCACGACACACAACCTCGTGGCAAGGACCTTTTCATCGCGCTGCAGAAAGGTGTTGTACCGTAATTAAGCGCCGCTTAAAGAAACTGCAAAGAACGGGGTCAAACTGAAATTGCACAATTGGTCCAAGAAAGAACGCCCTAGTACATATTGATGATTGCGTTAGTTTTGTTTAGAAACATACACAGTAGATCAGTATTATCATCCTCTCTGAAAATTAATATTTTGTTGTGTTCATTTAAAATAAATTCTTTCACAAAAATGTAATTTGAGCTGTTTAGTTTAGTTCTTGACAGCAACATTCCCTTTAATAGATTATAGGTAACGAGTAGGTGACCCTGCTTGTTTGACATACGATTATTTTTGTTTCAATGATGACTTTTAATATAACCTACATTTGTACAGACCGAGTGTACGTATGCACATGTTCTATACTAACATTGACTATTTTATTTTACACAGACACACACATGCACATACACGCTTCGATCAATGTTGCCGCCATTTTCAAACACAACAACAAGTTGCTCGACGTCATAGTTGGCCTACGTCACCTCGGCGGCCGCAGTCGGAAGCACACCGACAGGTAAGAACGGGCGCCTTCTTGTTCAGGTTAAAGTTTCTTCTTTTTGATTTTGATAAAATAATCTGCAGATTCCCAACAGGGATAACAGGCAGATCGAGGGGAGGCTTCATATTTAACGCGATGCATCTTGCCTGCACCGAAAGATGATAGGCCTACTGAGTGTAGGCCAAAAGTCCTCACGAACAAAACCCCTCACAGATAAAACTTCTCAAAACATAACCCCTCACTGACAAAACCACTCGCAGACATAACCGCTCCGTCAAACCCCCAAAACACGACCCTCACGAACAATTTATAATTGGATCTGGCGCTATATTAAATATATATAAAAATATTATTATTATGATTTGAAAAATAGTGCTAACATTTCAATAATGGTTTGAAAAACAATCTTTTTGAGCTCACTTCTTTGAATGTGCGTTTCGCTCGTCTGATCAATGTTCACTAATGCCCATTTATGAGTTACTTAGCAGTGCCACAACACATTTTGCTAACAATAACGCCAAACGGCTGGGCGCCCGTTTTGGGGAGGTGGCCCGTTTTGCACGCCGTTCCCCTATCAGCCTTTCTGTACTTCCCTTCACACATGGGCGGGGCCATGTTGGGTGTTTCCCAATTTCAACAAAGAAAATATTCTGTAAACCACTTTTGGGGGATATATTAAAACAGCTCTCATCACCTCCCCACAACCAAACAGCCTCTCCTTTCTTCAAAGCAGATTGTTTGTATACAATGGAAAACTTTAAAGTACACCAATAAGCCACGACAAACCCACAACACCTTCATGCATCCACCATATTGGAACCACTCGTTCTGCACTATCTGGACTAGAGCAGTCCGTGTATATAATTAATGCTAATGTCCTTTTGTGACAATAGTTAGAATATTGATTAATCCGCGCGTGGCCGTGATCAAAATATAGACAGCGAGCGAGAGAGGTCAGCTGTCCAATGCAGATTACGTAATAGTCCAGGGAAGTCGTCTGCTCAACTAATCAGCACTGGCGCATTGTATTGCGATGTCGGTGATATGGCCTTTCCGGATCTCGGCCTGTTTAAGAGAGCGATTTGGCTAGAAATAAAAACGTGCATTAAATATAGCCAGTATAATTCATAAGTTATGCATAACAAATTTACTATTGCATACTGCTCTGTAAAGGCAGTGATATCGGCTAGAAATAACAGTGTTTTACCACAAAAACAATAAGTTGTAATATAGTAATGTTACAATAAACATAATTCAATGCAAACAAGATTTTTGTGACGATCAGTCGTGCTCTTACATATGAAGGTGTTGCAATATTTCAGAAAGTGCATTACCATAGTAAATGACAATAATCTAACTTATTTATTGGTGTACGCTTTCGAAAAAATTGTCTTTGTGGCCGATATGGGGATCGAACCCACGACATTCGCGTTATTAGCACGACGCTCTAACCAACTGAGCTAACCGGCCGGTGACGGCTGTTGTTGGCTGACGCTCGCAGCCGGAGATGCCCAGCAGCAATGATTCTATTTATATACCGGTACCCTAGCGTATCTAATTTCAGGCGCCGCGTATCTTTGATAGGATAGACACCATTAGTTAACGCAATAAGCACAAACCTGACGCCAAAAACATACGCCAACCGCAAAGTTAATTGAGTTCTACGTCACAGCTTTTGCGATCCAGTCAGAG
The DNA here is from genome assembly GCA_963995525.1 of Escarpia spicata. Taxonomy (NCBI): domain Eukaryota; kingdom Metazoa; phylum Annelida; class Polychaeta; order Sabellida; family Siboglinidae; genus Escarpia; species Escarpia spicata. The sequence goes on along the minus strand of OZ023215.1, from coordinate 16,090,048 downwards.
GTTTACGCGGGATCTGCAGTTCGACTTCGCGTATAAACGCCAAACATGGATATTTTGCGTAAGTACAAACGCCGACTTATTTCGTACAGAAATAGTTATGGTAATTCAAACGTAATTATACATAGTAATAGCTACACCTTTTAGAAACACTTGCTTATAAAGAAAGTTGAGTTATAAATTACATGTACATGCATGTTTGACGACTATTAAAAAACCTACGACTTGCTTGTTTTCATATGCAGCGATGCAGTGAGGCACAATAACAGTGCAATACACATTTGTTTATTGGACTCCACATGCTTAGCTCAGGCTTATGCATGGCTAAGCGCACCTATTTACCATATTGTAACAATGTTAGCTCAGGCTTATGCATGGCTAAGCGCACCTATTTACCATATTGTAACATATGTCTGTCTATGTTTATTAATCCCACACCTATATATATGTATAATAATCTAAACTGATTTATTTATTTTGTAAACGTAGTTGAGTCGTTGGTTGCCTTATGTCTAATTTGGCTATGTTGCAGTGCTGGCATATCACGTTTTTGTGCAACTACAAAAATAAATATCTACAAGGAGTCCCATGTTACAACATCCCCCTGTATGAGATAATTAAAACTCCCAGGGATTATTGATGGCTTATGTAAATATAATTATGCGAAGTTTAACATAAATTGTTACTAGTCTATATAATTCTATAAACATGTAAACAATTAATGTCTGAACGTTACATGTTCATAGAAATGTTCGCTTAAAACATGTGTTTATAATGAGATTAATAATCTCTACAGCAGTCATTGGGTTGACAGCCCTCGTGCTCAGGAGAGTGGTATGCCCCATTAATTTTGCTGATATCGTGCTGGGACTCTGATACGACGTCCCGAACGAGTGCTAGTGACACCTTGGTGACTTCTTTCCTCTCAGCTTGCGGCTGTGGTTGATCAGAAGCGTGTTGCTGAACGATCTGCTTCGAACACGTTGGTTCATCGCTGAACCGAACAGTTTGTGTCTTGGTTGCCACGAGCCCACGAAGATGTGCGCGGTTACGTCTTAAGCGAGTGCTAGTTGGCGTCTCTACCACATAGCTTCTTGGCTAATCGCATTTGATGACAACTTTTTCAGTACACCACATTTTACTCTGATGATGAATCTCTTCCAGGCCTGGTTCAGTGCAACTTGGCAACAGGGAGGTTAAAGGTCGGCCCAAGAGCATTTCGGCAGGTGATGGTAGTTTAGGGTCAACCGGAGTCGCACGGATGTACAGAAAAGCAAGATGCATGTCGCTAGACTTTTTCAGCATTCCCTTGATGTATCGAATGTACTGTTACGCAAGGCCATTGCTTCGAACATTGTGTGGGGAGCTCGTCACGTGTGTGATCCCCCAAATCTCGTCGAACTTTTTTAATGCTTGGCGTGTATATTGTAGGCCATTGTCTGTCAAGATTTGATCAGGTCGTCCGAACATTGCGCAGTATTGGCTTAGCTTCTAAGCCATGGCATGGCTGGTAATTGGAACTTTCATCTCGTCGACCATCGGGTATTTGCTATATCTGTCCACTCGCTGTAAGCAAGTAGTGGCGATCACCGATTTGAAACAAGTCGGACGCGATATGTTGCCATGGTCTGGCTGGCAGATTGTGTGGTAGATGCGGTTCGCGTCTGTTTGCGTCTTGCTGCTCTTGGCAACTTTCGCATGATTTGCAAGTGTTTTCAATCTCTTTGTTGATTTTCATCCAGTATACGCTCTCACGTGCAAGTCGTCGCGTCTTTTTGACCCCCTGGACCACATTGCAACTGATTGAGAACGTCCTTCTGCATGGATTGTGGCACCAGGATCCACGGCTAGCTCATCGTGAAAAGACCAGTATGCTCTCAGGTCGATTGGTAGTTCTTTGATGTTTTCCGGCCATACTCTGTATATCACTTCTCCCAGCTCGTTGAGGATAGGGTCACGCAACGTTTCTTTCTTCAGTAACTGCTGTTTAGCTGTGTGGAAGTTGATGAGTGCGATTGTCAAGTGTTGAGGATCAGCAGCCTCCAACGCCAAGCCCGTCGACTCTCACGTCTAGGTCAACATCGTCGTTGTTGATTGGGTTAGGCAAGCGACTTAGTGTATCTGCCAGGATCATTTGCTCACCTGGCCGATATTCAACCGTGCAGTTGTAGCCTTGGATCGTCAGCAACATGCGCTGTAGCCTTGGTGGAGCCACATCTAGTGGCTGCACATATCGTCACCAGCGGCTAGTGGTCCGTGACCACGGTAAACGGTCTGTCATACAGTTAGGTATGGCATTGCTGGATGCCGTGTACGAATGCAAGCATCTCACGCTCGATGTTGCTATATCGAGAAATATATTTTCGACCCGAAAGCTACAGGCCTCTGCTTCTGGACAAGTGCTAACCCCAGTCTTTTTTGTTGATGCGTCAACTTCTAGATGAACTGGTGCAGTTGGATCGTAACAGCGTAAACATGCGCTCGCGGATATGGCATGATTTAGCTCGTCAAAGCTCTTCTGTTTGTCTACATGCCACACCCATGGAACATATTTATTTAAGAGTCCTCTCTCTCTCTCTCTCTCTCTCTCTCTCTCTCTCTCTCTCTCTCTCTCTCTCTCTCTCTCTCTCTCTCTCTCTCTCTCTCTCTCTCTCTCTCTCTCTCTCTCTCTCTCTCTCTCTCTCTCTCTCTCTCTCTCTCTCTCTCTCTCTCTCTCTCTCTCTCTCTCTCTCTCTCTCTCTCTCTCTCTCTCTCTCTCTCTCTCTCTCTCTCTCTCTCTCTCTCTCTCTCTCTCTCTCTCTCTCTCTCTCTCTCTCTCTCTCTCTCTCCCTATCTCTCTCTCCCCCCCCTCTCTCTCTCTCCCTCTCTCTCTCCCACCCTCTCTCTCTCTCTCCTCTCTCTCTCTCTCTCTGTCTCTCTCTCTCTCTCTCTCTCTCTCTCTCTCTCTCTCTCTCTCTCTCTCTCTCTCTCTCTCTCTCTCTCTCTCTCTCTCTCTCTCTCTCTCTCCCTCCCTCTCTCTTCGCGTGCTCGCTCC